>JAPYYX010000335.1:719-117661 GCA_030522605.1 Cremastinae sp. B BG-2022a | reverse complement strand
CCAAATTTGGCAAGAGACTTTTTAGAGCCTTTATCTACGTTTATGCAAATTTTCATGAAAATCCCTCTTTTTTGGTGTAAGGGTACAACATCCTTAAAAATCTGCACAGTTTTGAAATCCTTTGAAAAACTAATTCGCCTCACCTGAAACGTACATGTTCAATGTTCATACATATCAACCGTGTTTTCGCATACACATAATAATCGTGAACTTTAATTTTAAGGCTCTAAAGTGAGCGATTACAGAAATTTGCTGCTTTTTCTCGATTTTTGAACGCTGCAACGTTTGCAAACTTCGTGCTCATACTTCTATGATTCTACAAAAAAAATTAATATACAATTTTAAGAAAAGCTATATAAAAGATCGTTTCTTTAAAAACTACTTCAATACTGTTACAAAAATGTATTGAAATATTCATTCAATATTTTGGTATCGCGATTGGTTCCGGGGTGGAAGAGATACAAGAAAATGCATTGTAAAGAAAAATCGAATGAAATGATGACAGGAGCAAAAATACTGGGAATAAAAAAATAGCGAAAGAATGAAGAGAAAAAGAGGTGCTGAGAAGGAAGGATGAGAGAATAAGGACGAAGATGTGCGAGCAGCTTCCCACAGTTCTCTTTTCAGGCACCTCGCAATCGCCCTTTTTTCTCGCCTCTTTTTCCGTCCTCCGGCTTCCCCCTTTTATTTACCCGTTCATAAAATTCGCCATGCTCGGTACTCAGTTACCACGTTAAACGTGACTAGTATCCTTGCAATTGACTCTCAAGATAATCCGCTTTGCGGATATACAACGAGAATTTTATAAATTAAATTCTCAATTTTTTTTAAACAACAAACAAAATTATTTTGTACGACTTTTAATGCAATGAAAATTTTCATAAACATTGAAAATAAATTATTATGAAGCTAAATCGATAATCAAATAATCAAGGAGAATTTTAAAAAATCGTTTGCAATTACAAAAAAATGAAATAAAGATTTTTGCACGTTAAAGAATGTTTTAAAATGCTGTCAAAAAATGTTGAATGTAAAATTGAGAAAAAAGGAATTGATAAAATGTGAACGGCAGAAAAAAAGAAAATGTTTTCGTATAGGAGAGAGAATGGAACAAAAGTTGAGTGCCGATGATTGTGAACACGTGACAATGACAGAACATTTGCGAGGCTCTCGAGCACAACGTAACAGCGGGGCTTCCCACACTGTCCCTCGGGGTCCTGTTTAAAATTGACCAAGGCTATGCCCAGATAAATGGCCCGAGGCCTTTAAATTTATTTTTGCTTACACGCGACCCTGTGTTCGCGAGCCTTCTTCCTCTCCTTCTCGTATTCATTTGCACATTATTGAGGATCATCCTTGTTTTACGACGATGTACGAATTTCAGGATCCTCGTACCTTTTCCTTTTATTTATACGAAATATTATTTACTCCCTACCAAAAAACTATACATTAAAAAACATGTTGAAAAATATTTAAAAAAACGTATGGCAAAATGATATAACCAAAAAAAATTTATTCTTGATCTTTTTTAATTGAGCTCGTGCCAGAAAAATTGAAAATTCCTTAGCACCTGCTCCGTATTTCCTTGGTCCAATTTTTCCAAGAAATGTTCATTTCCTGTTTCGGATGGGTTAATGAAAAATTCATAACGTCACGATGACGCGAAAAAATATTTGTGGCTTTGAAAGAGTGTGGAAGAAATCGTGGGTGCGATTTTAATGAAGACGTGGAAACTGAAGGAAAAATCTAGGCTCTTTGTCTAAATCCATCGTTCATTGACGATTCTACCTGGTTCGTAAAAAAAGTAGCCACATGCACTTTCATATATCGAGCAGGATCACGGTTTCTTTCCGCTCTTAGCGCCGAGCCGCTTTGCCCACCAAATCGATTCTCATCTCTTCCTCTTTTTTATTTTTCCTCTTGAGTCTCGATGCGCAGTTCTCGGACATTGAGAGAGCTCTAAGACCACAAAAGCAGCCTCGATCCCCTTTCAGTCGTTTCCGAGTTGGCACGTTACAATCCTCCGACAATATCAAAGCAAAACCGCCAAATTAATTTTTTTCTTAATTTTTTTTTTCATTAAAAATCAGTAACAAAATATAAAATAAAAGATCATGCAAACCAGAAATATAGTGATTAAAAATATGAAATATACATTATCGACAGTCGTGGACCAGTCGTCGGTGTTGAGCTATGCATGGCGGTCTCATAACTTAAGCTGCCATTGGGCACGGCCAGTACTTGGATGGGTGACCGCTTGACTTGTTATTTTTTCTGGGTTTTTCGAGGTTTGACAATTTAGAAAAATTACCGAATGTATCGGCACAGATTTTTTCGGCGTTTTCCCGTGCCCATGCGCGATCCAATACGGGGTTAGGGCGTAAGTGCAGACGCAATCTGGTAGGGAATAATGAAAATTGAAATTGTAAATGCAAATAGTTGTCGGTTTAAATGTAAAGGCAATTGCGGAACATGAAGAATTAATATTAAGGAAATGATATACATGAGAAAATAATATGCAGAGTACAAAATTTATGTTCAAAAATTCATGATGTAAAATCTATTAAATAATATATTTCATACGCAATATACTAATTATTATCGATATTCTCATTATAATGCCCTGATTTATAATTATCAATTGGAATTATAAAAAAATGTATAGAAATGAAAAATGAACGATGCGAGATTAAAAAATGAAATCGATGTCGTAAAAAATGAACGCTGAGGATGACGAAAAAGAATGAGGAGGTTGATTCGGGAGGAAGGCACGTGCCTTCGGGGAGGGTCACGGTTGGCTTGAACAATCATTTGGTCGAGTGATCCTTGCCTCTTGGCTGGAAGCTCCCTATAAATCCTGAATATCCAAAGGCTCACCTGTCGCTTCGTGGTTCAAGTACTTCTGGACTCCGTTTCTTGTTACCTTCTATTCTCGTAGCCTCCAATTTAGTGTAAGATCAGCGCTCGAGAAAGTTGCTCGAGCACACTCGTTTCGCGTTTGGAGCACGCTTCCGAGATCCCACCTGCGCTCGGGCCGATTTTCCGGAGCGGCCAACCAAAACTCCAAGCACTATTTTTTATTCATTTTTTCAACGGTAAAGCCGCAACAATTGTTTTTTTAATGCTATCTTGTAAACTCGACATTCAAATTGTATAGATAGAAAAAAAAATTTGTAATTCGATCATTCGAGCTTTTATTATTATTTAGGTAAAATAAAATTATAAAAAAACTTACAGTAAAGAAAAAAATAAGTAAATGGTAAAACATAAAAAAAGGGATTGTCACTTACTGTCGAATGAACATTTTCAATCGTACAAAATTTAAATATTCTCAATTGAATATTCAAAAAACATGAACAATAAATAATTTTTTACATAATAATAAATAATAGATAGAAACTGTAATAATAATAATTATTATTTTTGTAGTAGAGGTTTTTCAATAAAGGATTAATTATGATTAATCCTCTATTGAAAAGCCTCTTATTTCGAAAGCGAATTAAAAAAATTAATTTCGAATGAAAGGACAAGGATGATAGAAAAAATATGAAAATGAGGTTGTAAGGTAAGAGGGTAAAAAAAGTGAATAACACCTCGAGGTTAAAAAAGAAGAGAGAAGGCGAGATACGCGTTTGTATAAAGGCTGTACCTCAGCGGAGAATTTGCCCTGGGTGACGCACAACAGTCCCTACCTAAATCTCAGATTACGATCTCGGGATCGCAGGAGAGTGCCAAGGGCCCGGGAGAAGAGATTGAGAGTCCGCTCGTTGGCTCGCGCGTCCGGAGATTAAGATGTCACCGCGCGTATTTCTCCCTCTCGTCCTCCTTGCATGATAATAATGGGTGAGAAGTGTTTGTGAGCTTCCCTGTATTATATATCCGGACACGTATATTAAAATATAAGAATGCGCGGGACTTGCCGAAGAACTCGAAGAACCTGCTGCAGAATTCTTCCTCTCTTTCTTCTCTCTTTTTATTCCTCCGTGCCTTGTGCGAACTCAAATTTCAGATCATCAGATTCTACCGGAGATGAACTTTTGACCGATCTCTCGCTTTTTCTCTATTATCACGGGCAATTACATTTTTTCCTCGGAATTATTATTTTAAATTCACGAATTATTTATATTCAGCTTTTCAATTACGAAGTTCTATCGATCGGTTTCTATATGTATGGAGAGTCAATTTACAATTTATAAGTTTATAAATAGAAGATCAGATAATTAGTTTTAGTCTGGCTTAAGAACGATCACAATCACGAGACCACTCAGATTTCGTAAATTACGGATTTATCAATTAGTAAATGGTTTGTCATAAAAAATTGGACCGTGTCGCCATTCTTTGGATCGAAAATAATGTATCACCGCGTTTTTGAGCTAATTTTTCAAATAATTTTTCGCCCGTTGTTTGTTCATTTTTTTATTAATTAATACGTAAATTCCCATGAAAATTTGGACCAGAAATAAATCTTGGGATCGAAAGGAATATACTGCAATTTTTTCAAATTTCATTATTCGATTTTGAGAGAGAAATTCGGGGTTTATGCGAAATCTAGTAACTTTGAGGGTTGTGATTGCTCTAAGAAAAGTTACTAGTTTCATATTTCTCTCTCAATATCGAATAATTAAACTTGAAAAATTCCAGTATATATCCGTTTCGATCCCAAGCACTGCTAGCTGGTCCAAATCATTAATAAAAAATTAATTGATTTCGCACGTGATAATTTTTGAGAAACGAAGTCACAAAAGTGACCCATGCTCGTCATTTCGATCAGAGCCGGTGAGTCAGTTGGTCACAATAAAATTATGTAAACCTTTTGCTGATCACTCCAGGTGAATGCTAGAATTATTTATCAATAAACTGGTATTACTCATTATATTCGTAATCAACATTTTCCAAATATTGATTATCGTGTAATTTGTCGAAAGTTGTCGGCGTCACTCTTTAATTCAAACACTTGCATATTTCATGGCTTTTGCTTTTAGTGGAACCCCAATCTGAACGCAGTTTGTCGTCCAATAATTTTAGCTGGCTAAAATTCACATAATTTACTCTTCTACTTTGTCAATATTCAACAGACTCCCAGTTGACAGATAAAATAATATAATCTTTGTCATGTAAAAGCCATAAGCCCTAAGAGTCACTGGTCCAGACCAAATTAGGTGAACATCAAAATAAAAGTATTTACCGCAACGTAATTACGTAATTCACACGATATATGAAAAAAAAAACAAATTAGCGCGAAGAGAATTGGACACAAAAGCATTATTAAAGACAATTAACATTTCGTGGGGTTCGGAGATGGAGTAAAAATCGAGAGAAGCGAGATGCCAAATTCATTTGAATTTGAATGGCGAGGAGAGTATTTCGAGTGGACGATATTTCGCGCGTAACGCTTCCGAGTTGGTCACGGTTGCGGAATCGTGTCAGTTTCCGGTCTCGCTTTGATACCGAGAGAGCAAGAAGAGCGAGCAAGAAGTGGAAACGGACCGAAGGAGAAAACGAAGGAGCAAAACAGGGTCTTAGGAGTTTGTGCGCGGGTTTCAAAGACGTCGAGATAAAACAAACGTCGTGACCGGAAGTGGCTAGTTTCGTAGGAAACGAGGGAAGCACCCTTGGAGCTTCTTCCAACCCTCGCCTCTTATACTCCGCTTCCTCGCCCAACGAAATACCTTCTCTCCTGACTCTTGGACATTACCGAGGAGAGAACACTTTTCCGGCCTCCTTAATTAGAAACTCGAGAGCAGAGGAAAACGCTTCCCAACGCTTGGAAATTTATACTCACGAATCGTTGAACTTTCTCGAAAAAGAAAACATGGAAAATTTACAAGCAAACAATTCTGAAGGCATTTACTTTTTAAGAATAAAACAAATATACATAAAAAAAGTTTGAGTGTAATGTTCGTTTTGACGCTTTCTCGAACTAGAAATAAAATATCAACATCAGTTTTTATTCCAGTGAATTGTTAAGGGAGTTGATCGGACATTGATGTTTTTAGATAAAAATCTGAATTTAAAATATGTTTTAATTTTGATGAAACTGGACATTTGGAAAAAAAGTGTACCTCATTGACCGATTTTTTGAGAAATTTAATGTCGAATTACGTAAATTTTGTAAAGCGTCTTATTGCCAGATGATAAATACACCCGTTTAATCGAAAGTTAAGTATACTTATCGATTAGACAGATGTGAAATTTTTCAATTATTTCTTAAACTAAAGATCAAAGATTCCACTAGAGTCTTGAAAAATGCATGTTACCGAACTATTTTTTGATAAAAACGCGATTTAATACGGACAAACGTCAAAATCTCTCGTAACTGTCGACGTCATGAATGAAATCAGCCGATGATGAAGTCGAATGACCAACTTCATCTTAAATATTACTCTCCTAATAATTGACACTAATTTTCAGTGGAATATTTCAAAGTTTAGTAACCATTATTTTTCATGTCATCCAAAAAATAAAAAAAATAAACTTTTTCGAAAATTTTCTACAGGGACACATTTGACTATATAGCGAATACTTGATCAACCACCTTAAACTCTTGAAAAATGTACATTAAAAATATGCAAAACAAAAAAATCTATTTTAAAGAGCGAATATAATGAAAAATGTTTATTGTTTGTCGTTTTGACGAAGGAATTTTGAACGGTGAAAAATAGTCTCGCGGTCACGTTCGCGATGAAAAACAAAAAGTAGACCGGGAGTCTTCTCACGAGAAAAGACTCATTCAGTATCTTGCTTTGAGGATTCTCTATCCAGCGTTGCGAATTCGTCGGATGTGCATTCGGAGCGATCTTCTCTCCTCGCGATGGCGAGGCCTCGTCAATCCCGGAACAACTTTCTTCAACGAGAGCCGCGACGCCGACGAGGAGAGAAAGGGAAGCTTCCAACTTGTCAAGTTGAATTCGCTACGCCTCTTGTGACTTCATTCAGATCCTTACTCTCCTTCGATATACACTCTAGCAATCTTTTCTTCGCACGAAAAAAAATTTACTCCACTTTTTGCTAGCGGAATTCCAAAAACGTTTGGCAAGAGTCTACGGATAAATCGAAGCTAAAGTAGTAATTTTTTAAGGATAAAAAATTGAATAACGCCATTATACTGGAAATATTACCCGAATGAAAGTTTTGGACAAAAGTTAATTACGGTCCAAAGTGAAATTAATTTAAATATTAGCTTTTGGTACATTCTCTAAAAAAATGAAATGCCACAGTAAAATTTTTTTTTATACTAGGCTGAAATCATGATAGAATAATAAAAATAATAAATATAGTAACTATTATTGTACACTTTAGACGAAAAATCAAAGATAAATCAAAGCTAAAGTAGATATTATTTAAAAATAAAAAAAATTGAATCAAAGTAATTATTCTGAGAATAGGTATTACCCGAATGCAAGTTTTGGACAAAATTTAGTTAAGTCCAAAGTAAAATTAATTGAAATATGAACTTGTTTGAATTCTTTCAAAAAATTGAATGAAACACTAAAATTTGTGTTGCCCTCTTCTTACATTAATATAAACAATATAAAGAGAATAATATAAAAATAGGAAGTATCGTAAAAATGATTGCACCGAACTTTTGTGCCGATGAGATTAAGAAAGCAGAATGAGTTCGGGAGGAAAACGTAGGCGGAGTCGATCGGATCGGAACGACTCCCAGTCGCGCACATGCGCTCGCTTTTCGGAGCCTCCCACAAAATGTGTGCTTACCGTCGTTGTACGAATCTTTTCCCTACACTTACCACTTGCGGTAACACCTACGGAAATTACCAGAGTTCACGAAAAAATACATGAAGAGCGGAGAGAAAAAATATCGTCTCTGCTCCCAAAAGATTCATTGATTCTATCTATTCTCGTCCTTCTTTCTTCATTCTTAAGGATCCGGTAACTTCAAGAATGTCTGGTCCATTGAAACGAGAAGACAAAAAAGCATTTTAATTTTAGCTAGGACGATAAAATATTCTTAGAGTCCAATATGCTTCATTAAAATAAAACTGTGGAGTTCATTCTTTTTTTGGTTTGGTTAGTTAAGAAGCAGAATGAAATCCAGTATCAATTCCGTAACGATAGCAAATTGCATGGTATCAGTTGTAAATAAAATCGGTCTTAAGTTTGAAATAAACTTTTGAATGGCTTAACTTAAGCCAAGTCAGAAATTTAGCGTGATATAATGAGTAATAAAATTTTCTATAATTTGAATTATTTTGTCGTATATTCAAAAAAATTTAATTTTTGATGAAATTTTGAGGTGTTCAGAAATACGTATGATATACTTATAACAAAAATAGCCAATTAACATATGGCCAACGTCCGTCCCAGTACTGGTATTTTGTTCTTGGCGATCAGGGCTGGTCCTGAACAGGGTCAGTGTGGTTTTTCAACGTTCGTGTCTATGAGATATTTGTGCGTAGACAGTCGGGCCAGCACTGGCCCAATATTCGCTATGTACGGATTCCAGTACAGGGCCGAAGTTAACACTCCAGTATTAGGTAAATACTTTTACCTAATACTTTTACCTAATACTTTTACCTAATACTTTTACCTAATACTTTTACCTAATTTAGGCCTTTTCCTAATTTCAAGCCTCGGTCGTGTAATGAGCATGGTTGTTGCAATGCTGGGCCAACCCTGAACCATTTGTTCATTTTTTAACACAAGATTAGAGCAGAACTAGTTCTCATCAAAGATTTCAGCGAATTTTATTATTCTTTTTGATTTTGGTTCTATTTTTTTTTTCTTACACCTTGTAATTGGTAATGCAGAATAGTAGGCTAGGTTGGTGTCTGATTCTAGTTATTTTTTTATTGTTGAGTTTGAATTCAATTTTAGCCAAGTTGTTGAAATCGAAATTGTTTCTGAATAAAATAGAATACTGAATTCAATTTTTTTCTTTAAAACAATGTTAAGTTCACAAACGGAAAAATACATTCAACATCCAGTTGACAAATGGTGTCGAATTGTTTCGACCCAGAGTTGCAATAAACAAGGAAAGAGAGAGGGAGAGAAGGAAAATTCTACAAGTGTCAGAAGTTTAGCATAGTTTGTTGGGAAGCCCAGTTAGGAAACAGTCGCCGGTATCCGGCGACGTTCCGAACTATCACTTCGGCCGTGGACCTTTCGGAGAGACTGCAGAGTTCGGTATGCGCGTCGCAAAATCGTCGAGAAACTCTCGATTACTTTGCTGAACAAAGGCGAGTCCGGTGGAACGATCTTCGCCTAGACAAAGGCCCGCAATGAAAAACAATCGAAGAATATCGTGGGATATCGTCCAAGCGTGTCTTCACTCGAGAATAATCCACTTCATGCCAATTTAAAAGGTTCGCACGTTAAATCGATTAAGATTTCACTTCGATCATTAGTCACTCTAATACCAATTATCCATCGAGTGATCAGTGTCAGAAGCGTGGTCCCACTTTCTTCCACAAATCAATTTTTTTCTCCCTAAAAAATACTAACAACAAATTAATGTTTGTTTCATCCATAAAAAGCAAAACAGAGAAAATATGACGAATAAACCAAAGAATTGTTTTCTTTGTTTGCTATATACACGCATTTTCTCATTTGTTTGATAAATGACGGGATGTGAAATTAACGTTTTTTCATCGACGAAAGACAAAACAGAGAAAATTCTCACTCTCGAGGAAATATTTTTCATCTCTGCACGAGAATGTCCGCAAAGCTAAATGGCGAATAAATCAAAAAATTATTTTTTTGATATATACACGCATTTTCTCGTTCCTTCAATTAATGAAGGGACGGGAAATTAATGTTTTTTCATCGATAAAAAGCAAAACAGAGAAAATTCTCACTCTCGAGGAAATACTTTTCATTTTTGCATGAGAACGTCCGCAAAGCTGAATGACGAATAAACCAAAGTATTGTTTTCTTTTTTTGCTATATACACGCATTTTCTCATTTCTTCGATAAATGACGGGACCCGGGGACCACCCGAAGTCAGCTCCGTATGATCCGACAGCCCCATGGGTGGCCTGTTACGATGGCAAATAAGTATTTAGGAGTCGAGTGCGCGTTACGTAGCGATAATAGAGAAGTCGAGTGAGAATTCGGGCGAAGATCGAGCGTGCTTGATTCTCGGGTGAAAATATATACGCGCCTGGCGCGATCTCGAGATTCCTCGCGGAGGTTCCGGGCTACCTGGTGGAGCCGACGGGGGTTCCTGGCGCCTGGGGTGGGCACAAAAACTCCAACCGTGTGTGAGAATCCATTCCGCGTGATTTCACAGAGGTGCAGAGGGGGTCGCCCTCCTCATCCCCGTCCTTTCTACCCTTCCGCATACTCCCCAAGCCCCTCGTCCCCGAACTACCAACTCTCCATACATTCTGGACGTCAGACTCCAGCGTAGAAAACCCTTTCGCACGTGACATCAGTTCCATGGAGTCGCGAGTGTCGTTATATTTCTTGACAGCTTGAAACTAAGATACGAGTCTTCCCAAATTTCTAAATAAAAATGAATATTGTTCATTATTTTTGTTTCATATTCATAGTGATGTCTGCAGGACAATTATTATGATATTTCGTACAAATCTTAGTAAAGTACTTTTATTTCTTTCTTTTTTATAACTTTTATTACCCTATTTCTTATATACCTCTTCTGTTGGCTACACTGAAAAAAATATTAATTATATTAATTAATTAATATTTTTTTCAGTGTAGGAGTTACTTGGATTGAGAAAGACTTACGTTTTACGAAAAAAATATTAATTACTTAAATTCAAGACAAATTTATACGGCAAAAATAAAAGAGTGGAAATTTCTCAATGTAAACTTTTCCAAAGTTCGAAAAATAAAAGAAATTCGTTGTACGATATCATTTGGAGTGGTCAGACAAAACATTCGCAAATATAGGACCTAAATTTTGAATAAAATTAAAAAACTGACGATTATATTTGTTATCTTAATTTAATCAAAAGAAAAAGATTGATTTTATAAAATTTTCAAAACACGCTATAACTTTTTACCAAAAATGGATGTTTGTTTCAAAAATCCTTAGAAATACTTAGGTCCATGGATATTCACTAAACATTAAAATTTTCACGAATAATCAAGATTAGAATCGAAATAAATTCGAATTTTAATGTTTGAATGTTTAAAATGATCCAAAGTGCAAATTGTTAAAATGTGTTGATAATTTAATAAGACTTTTACGAAAAAAAAAACGTGGCCCTTGTGAATGTAAAAATAGTTTAGTTAGTAAATGAATGGGAAAAATAAGTGGGAATTATGGTCGGGAATTCGTCGAGCAAAACTATGGGAGTCAGGTCTCGTTCGCGCGAAAGGTCATGGATAACGGGGAACGCGCGCACATTATTGCGGTTCAACGCCTCAGGAGTCTTCGTTGCGAGGCATAACGCGGGCAGGTAGCTAATAATGAGTATATCCAAGCGAAAGATCAGTAGCGACCGCGAGATGTCTTTCCCGATGATTAGTCTCGGTCTCGGACCGCCAGGATGAGAAGGCAACCTCGAGGAAACGAAACATCCCTCCATCGCGGTTCCTCTGGAGATGATTCAGGCGTTTTCTGGTTAGAGATTTCCTAACTGGAGAATCATCGAGTTCATTCAATATTGAGATAATATTTTTTCTCAAAAAAATGAAAAAAAAAAAGTTTTTCTCGATAATTAAGACAATTACTTTTGAAAAGTTCCAATTGACTTTTTTCCTAATATTCGCATTTTATATTTGTTCGCAACTTGACTGGCATCACTAATAATGTGAAATGCTTGTTTGAAACTTTCAATATTTCCGAAAATATGTGGTGAATGTGGTAGATTTTTCGTAGATCTATTTTTTAAAAGTTATTTAACACTTACACACAAATTTAAACTCTGAATGTTATAGAATATTGATTTTTTTATGAACGTCCGTGAACGATTGTGGATGGGCCATACCATCACGTGTAAAATCATCGATCTAAAATAATTAATAGCTAAAAATCTACGCTGTAGATCTTAATGAAATTTGGACACGTTTTCATTTCAATGATTTTGATATAATCTAATTTTTTGGATCTCAAAGTAGAAAAATGTACCATAGCCATATCACCTTATATAACACAAGGGGTGGTTTTTTTCAAGGAAGTTGTAATTCGCTGTGTATATTCTCGTCTGTGAAATAAAAAATTGTGTGCTTTTTTGAAGCACTCGTGACGAATGATAATCCTTTGGATAACTGGCGGGACGATACTCGTAATTCCAGAAGGAGGCGAGTTTAACCAGATCGCAGGAAATAAGAGAAGCAACCCCGTGTCGGAGGTCTCCGAACTCTCGGTCCATTTTGCCAACCGGTTTCGAAGTAGACTCGGACCCGTTCGTAACGAGACGGAGCATCAAAAGAGAGAGAAAGAGCGAGTGAGAAAAATTGAGATAAAGAGAGAAAGAAAAGAACGACAATGAGGTGCTGGCTTTACCACCGACAATGTAAACGCGACCTCGATTCGATGACCTGTTGCCTACGTTCCCTGAAACTTCCCTGAAAAAATGAAGATCGCAGATCGTTCAGATCCCTGCTCCGATAAAAGGGGACAGAGTTCAGAGCGAGTTTATTCCGCTTGTTGGAAAGTTTTTTCGCGCCGTTTATGTCTTTCCATGAAAATTCGTCTACACTTTTGCAAGTTCATTCAAAGAATCGTATAAGACTTTTAATTTTTAAGAATTTTTCCACATTATTCAATTTTTTAAGCGAATTTTTATAACCAAATATTTTATTGATTACAAAATTGTAATTAAATTGTGACTTTCGTAAACGTTTAAGACTAATTTTATTTTTATCGTGTTTAAAAAATTTATTATCAATGAAAATTTATCTTAATTTTAATTCACATCCCCACATAAAAAATTATTAAAAATGTTTTGAAATTACACAAATTATTTAACATTAAACACGTTTAAAAATAATATTCAGTTAATAACCAAAAGTATAGTGGGACATAATTTGGTTAAACTACCGAGGCATTGTTTTTGTAAGAGCTCGGTGAATAAAAAGAAAGTAGTTTATGAGAAAAATTGAGTGATCGAAGCGTTAAATTGATTTTTTGAGTGATTAGATGAAATGTGTGAGAAATAAAGCCTGGGATAGGTGCAAGGTGTGTTTTTGTGTACACGCGCGGGGGTGGTGGGTGTAATCGTGCCCGCCTACCGTCCAATGCGATCGTCGTTTTCCCAAGGGGGCTCCCTGGCCTCTCCTTCGGGGTCCCTTCTCCTCAATCTCTACCACGCGCTTTGCAACTCTCGTGCGTGTTGCTAGCATCGAGGGAACCTTCTCTCTCTCTCTCATTCTCTCTGTCTCTCTCTCTCTCTCTCTCTCCTAAGCGGTAATAATAATAGTCTCCGGGCCCCCTTTCTCTTCTCTATAGACTCCCAGACTCGAGAGAATCGGCGAGGAACACGCCGAGTCGAGATCTCAGAGCGACTGACACGCAAGGATCGTCAACACGAGGACTCCTCGCGACGCACTACGATCGATCCGCCGTTATCCTCGCACCCTCCGAACGATTCAGTGCTCTCGCGCCAAGTGTCAAAATGATCCAATATTGATTTCAATATTGAAAAAAAAACAATTTAACCTGTCGGAAAAATCGAATTTTCGTTCCAACGAATCGTGAATTTTCTATTAAAAACTTTGTGTGTTTTTAACTAGGAGAAGAGAAAAGATAATTTTTTACAAGTTTTCCTTAGTTTTGGAGTTAAGATTTTAGAAGATTGTTCATTCGTGATGGAAATGTCCAATTTTTTCACATATTTTTAATTTCTCGTTAAACAATTCGAGTGTTTTCGAATCGGATGAAATTGATCAAAAGTTTTTCTAAATTTTCCTACATTTTCGGGTCAGCGTTTTAAAATTATTGATTCGTGAAAAAAATAAATAAAAACTGAGATTAATTACGAGTGAACGCGCTTGAATGGCACTTGTCATTTAAGACCAGAAAAAGACAGTGAGCGATCGAGGAAATTGGAATGTGCGCGACACGAATTTATCGAGGAATTTTAGACGTTTTCATTTTCCGTGAATAGCTGATAATTATCATGCTATTCAAAGGCAATAGCTCGAGGTTGGAACTGCTAATCGGAAAGATTCAGGCGCACAAGGAATCACCTTCTCCACCTCGTGGTGACAAGTGCAGTCCCAGATCCAAAGGTTCGATCTATCAATTTATCCATAAGCTATAACTATAATTGTAAATTTTCGAAAGTCAGGAATAATTGAAAAAAATTTTATAGAAGTTTATCGTAAATATAAAAAAAATTTTGCTCCAGAGCTCATTAAATATCAAATTTTTCATCAATATTTTAAAAATTAATGTATTCGACTCTTCCTATTAACAAAATTCATACGTAAAATTTAAGAATGTTTGAAAATAAAGTAAACGTCCCGATTATTGAACACCTCAAAATATCAGGTTTTATTTAATTTTTTTATTTCTTTTTTTATTAACTTTTTATTTTTCATTTCAACTCGAATATTGAATTTCTCATCAATACCTACTTCAGAATTTATTCAGATCTAAACTCCAATATCAAGGCTCACATTAGTACTTAAAAAATGTTTAGAGATGAGGTAATCGTCCCGATCGATCAAGTCAAAATATCAGGTGATATATTCAACTTTTTATTTTTAAGTTCAATTCCGATATCGAATTTCTCATTAATACCCGTTCCAAAAATCATTATTCAGATATAAACTCTTCCAATCAACAAAATTCACAGGAAGACTTGAAATGTGTTTAGTAGAAGATGAACGTTTAAAGAGTAAAAAAGGAAACGTTAAACACAAAGTATATTCAACACAAAACATAAAATGTTCTTATTTTTTACTTTTTATTTTCAACTTCAATTCGGATATCGAATATCTCATTAATGCCCATTTTTAAAATCGTTATTCAGTTATAAACTCTTCCAATCAACAAAATTCACACAAAGACTTGAAACGTGTTTAATAGAAAATGAACATTTATAGAGTAAAAACGTTGAACACAGACGACTATCCTCAACACAAAACATAAAGTGTTCTTATTTTAGACTTTTTATTTTGAACTTCAATTCGGATATCGAATTTCTCATCAATACCCATTTTAAAAATCATTATTCAGATATAAGCACTTCCAATCAACAAAATTCAAAAATTCACAGGAAGACACTTGAAATGTGTTTAATAGAAAATGAACATTTATAGAGTAAAAAAGGAAACGTTAAACACAGACGACTATCCTCAACACAAAACAAAGTGTTATATTTAACATTCAATTTTTTTTTCAATTATCTGAATGTTAACTTCAATTCAATGAGAAAAAATATGACATATTAATAATCCCATAAATAGTAAACAATTTATTTACTATAATAAAGATGAGAAGAATAACTCAATGATGTATGAAAGTATTGAGAAATAGCTTGAAATTCTCGCGGCGAGAAGTATTTATTAGAAAATCTGTTCATATTGCTTGGAGATGCGTAGAGTGGGAGGGAAGGGCGCGATCTCTTCTTGGCGCATTATCATCGCATAACTCACAATTAACGAAAGGCGTTAAATCCGCTCCTATTAATAAGCGTCGGAGAGGAGGGTTTTATAAATAGAATTGCCAAGACGTTGCACTGGTGTAGTGAGAAAAAGATCGAGCGAGAAAAGAGAGAGAAAAAAGGGTTCGAGGGAGGGAAGGGGGTTGCGCGCGGTGGTGACAAAACACGCGTCGGCAACTTTTGCATCGGCAGGTCGAACAAAAAAGAATCTGACCCAGTGTTAAGTGCGACTATTCTTGCCACGATGACACATCGTGGGACTTGATTGGTTTGAATAGCTCGCTAAATAAAACCGAACCTCATCCCCGATATCAAAAACACCCTTCTCCGAATTTCCCTCCATGCTCTGAATCTTTCTCTCATTTTAAATTCATGCAATTAAAATCCTCCGAGAGTGTTATCATCAATTGCGTACAATAATAGATTTTTTAAATATCGCTCGGATCGATTTTTAAGAATATGTAAAACTTTTTGCGGTAATTTATTTTGTTTAGAAAATAAAAATCGTTTGAGCTTTTTGCGACTCAAATGTTTATTAAAAGATCGCTGAAGGAAAAAGCATGCGATGACAAGAGAAGAAATGAGTCATTGATGTGTGTGGTAAGTGCCTTGTAGAGCGCGCGTGTTTGGCGCGCGTAACGCAGCGCGAGCGATCAAGAGGACAATCGAGCCAATCGAAAGAGTTAGCCGCAAAAGAAGTGCCGGAAAGCGGAGGCGATAAACTAATTATGAGCGCATACACGAGCGGAGAAGTTTATGCGACACTTTTGATGGGCGAAAAAATCATTTTCCAACGTCGAAATTGACGATTTCGATTTTTTTTTCATTTCCAAATTCATCAGAAAAAAATTGACAGGTAAAGACACAATTTTTCAAAAGTCGAAAGTGTCTTTCGAACTCATTTTACGATTTAAAATTTTTTTTTTTAATTTCACTAAATCATAATAATTTTTCATATTCCAAAAAGAACTTGAAAAAAAATTTCATGCAAAATATAGAGTCGAGTAAAAGGATTTTTCACAGTAGTTTAAAAACCGCAATTACAGGAGAAAATCAAATGTTTGATGGACGAAAATTAATCCATCAACGTGAAAACCGCTTCGCAAATTTAATTTTTAATTCGTACTTGAAGAGGAAATAGAGTAATTATGGGTAGGAACATAATTTTTGTTGAAAAAGACGGTTGCGAGGAAACGTCCAATAATATAGTGGCGCCTAGAGAATTGACCGTGAGGATTAAGTTGAGGCATGGACACGAAAAGGCGAAAAAGGAGAATTAGAAAAGAAGGAGAGAGAGAGTGGAAGATTGAGAAGTTGCAGGGAATGAACGAGGGTGGATCTGGATAAAAGCTCTTCGAAACGTGGGTGGAGGATGCGACCGATTTAAGCGTGAACGCTCGATTGCGTTGGGTGGCGCAGTTTCTAACTGCTTAGAGAATTCCTCGTGCACACTCCCGTCAGAGATCCTTTCCTCTTTTTTCGTACTCCCACTTGTCCGGTTTCTCGTAACTCTCGGAGATGCGACGGCCGGGACGTTGAAATTCCGTAAAATCTTGTAAATTGACTCGTGGGTGTCGGTATTCTCTCCTGACCGTATTTCCTCCCCCCCCCTCCCTCTCATCTCATCCTTCTCTATCTCTTATTCCGTCCTCATAGCGTCTTGTAAAAAGACGAACTCGCGCGCGCTTCGTAAATGAGGAAATGGCCAACTATCAAACTCATTTCCACCATTGACGAAAACGTGCCTTCGCGCATCTCTTCCTCGTCTCTTTTCAGCAATGTCACTGAAATACAATACAGACTTCGTCTCCGCCATGTTCGAACTACATGCGAATTCTTTGCGATTACCATTTATTGTCTCATCTGTACAAATAGGACTGCCGATTCCATTTTTTCAAGTATTTTTTTCCAGGGAAGGAAAAAAAATATTTTTCGGCGAGTTCTTCTTTCGATGAAAGAAATAAAAAATGAGGTATTCGTGGCATTTTTCGAGAAAAAAATAAATTTTTGAGTTCAAGACTTTTGAATGGAGGAATCCTTGAATTTTTTTATGCTCAAAAATGTAGTTTTAATGCACTTGGTATTTCGAAAACTAGGCTCACCTCGAATTCGCATACGCACAATGAATTTCCAGTTGAAAGGATTCATAGAGCATTGAAATTACGTCTTTGCGATTTCTTTTCGACTTCAAAATCGGTCGTGCGTGCTCGACGGAATTTTGGGCCAAAGAAACGCGGAGAGTGTCTTTCGCAAAATATTCTTCGAGAATAATTTCTAGATAATGTGACCATTTATTTTTTGAATTCTTTTGAACTATTGCGTCTATATTGACGATTTTTTTCGCTCGCGAATAAAAAGTGACTCGAAATGCCGATGTAAGAAATTCAAAAATTTTATTCAGGATTTAATTATGAGAGTTAAAGAATCTTATCGTTTCTAAATTTCAGATGCTCTCGGCACCGGAAGTTCGTCCTGGCATAGCGAGGATGGCGGAACGAATTCGAGACGAGGAGGCGAGACTCCATCGTCCTGTGCCACGCCGACCTCGGCAAGTTTCCCTTCGGAGCCGGAAGTCGATGGGGAAGTCGGCATCAATGCCGATGGCAACAATCCCGCGGCTCCATACCCTTGTCAATTTTGCGAAAGGACATTTCCGCGTCTCAGTTACTTGAAAAAACACGAGCAGGTAATTCATACGAATGAACAATTTATTTTGATTAATCTATTATTATAAAATTTTAAAACAACAAAAAGTAATGAGGGATTTGCATTTTCAAAATATAATACGACTTCCAAATGTCTTGTTAAGGAGGTTCTGCTATTAAGGGTCTCACCAAGTTCTTTTCTCCATATAGACTGAAGGCAGTTTTTTTATAAGACAGTAGACAGTTTTGTTATAAGATTTTTATAAGATATCTTTTTCAAAAACTATGGCAAATTTGTTTATCATTATATTAAAATGCTGGAGAAATTGGAAATCATTTCACCACTTAGTTAACGAAATATTCAATATTCAATATTAAAAATAGTTAACGTTGACGCTCTTATGGCAAGCTCCGAAAAATTGTGATGTCGATTATTTAATTTGTCAATATTTTAATTTAATTTCTCAAATTTAACACACGTTGGCGTACGATGTTAAGGATTTTCAATACCCCAATATAGATAAACGCATATTAAACACATAGGAAATTGAAAAATGATAAGACTTTGATAAAATTTGATGAGAATGATCTTATACCTCAAATAACTAAGAACTAATTTTTCCAAATTTTTCATTCACATCGTTGTTGAATAATCGACTAACAAAATACGTTCTTATACACGGCATCGGTATGTCAAAAAAGCGTATTTTTGTTGTTCTATTACTCTGTAAATATAAGAACAAAAATGTTGACCAAAATAAAACTCTCAAATTTTTCGTAAAATAACATTCTGCCCAAATTTCATCAAATTCTTATCATTTTCATTTTTACTACCCGACCCCCTTAAAGAACTTTTACGTACATTTTGAAGAAACTATCTTTAAAAACGCTCCATAGCAGAACCTAACTCGTGATTGTAAATTTCGAACAAGTCAGCGGCCTTCCGGGTGGATTTTTCAAATACTAAAAAATGGCGATGAAATTTTAAATCTCTTGCTCAATCAACTGCTCCTGGACTGATCTTACTTTATTATTGATTGCATCTTATAATTTTTAAAAAGTTGAATCAGATGATATATTTCAGTATCCCTGAACCGAAGATCTCATCATATGCATAGTAAAAAAACGATAAAAAAATCGATATATAAAGAGTTCAAGAAAAAGTAAAAAATAGACAATATTGTCTATTTTTTACTGTTTGGTATTTTGGATTATTATATTTTGAATAGTCATATAACTATTCAATGTAAAGTGTAAATTGCTTCACATCGGTTCTAATTTCCAAATATCATACAATAAATATAAATTATTTTAAATATATAGACAAAGCAAATTAAATCACTTGAAGATGAAAAAAGAAGAAAAGCGTGAAGCGCGTTTGCTAGTAAAAAATAAAAATATCTTAACACAAATTTTCCATGATGAAACGTTAAATATTGAATATTTATCATTTCCTAAAATATCTCAGAAATATTACAAAAAATATTATGCCAAAAAACAAAAAATTTGTAAATCCGAATCGAAAAATTGTAGTCACGAAGCGATGAGAATTTTTTTTTCGCGGCAACGTTCTCAGGGCCTCCGTTTTTCGGATGCAACAGCAGCGATTCGCTTCCTTTCCGTCTTTCTTCTAAATCTGTTACGTGTGTTACACGGCGTAACCTCGCGGACTTTCAACTCTTTTATTTCGTACATTTTTATCTCTCTCCTCGTATTCTCGTTTTTTCCCCTTACGGAGGATGAACGAGGAAGAAACGCGAGAATACACGTATAATCGTGTGACGGACATTACACGTGGATTTTCGTCTCTTTTACAAGAGCCCGCGGTCGCGAGCCACAAAGGGTCTGCTCTCTTCCGAGTGGCCATATGGCTCGTTTTCACGCACACACGAGAATCTCGGTCACGCCGATCTCCATCCTGGGTGACAAGAATCCTCGAAACCTTCAAAAAAATCTTTTTCACTTCTCTCTCAACAATTACTCCGAGCGTATACTCGTAAATCACGATCCTGACAAATTCAATGATCTTTTTATTCATTCTCCTCTCCCTCCTGAGGATATTTAGCGAATGATTGATTAGTCGAGACTACGATATTTGTTGGCTATTAATTTTTCTGAAGTGTCCGAGCGATGGATAAGCCAGCACCGAGGTTTCTTTTTTTCATTCAAATTAATTGTGAAAAATGATAATTTTTGTTCTTTATTCTCCTCAGAGCCACGGTGACCAAATGCCGTATCGCTGTAGCTGGTGCTCGCGACTGTTCAAGCACAAGAGGAGCAGAGATCGTCACGTCAAGTTGCACACGGGTGACAGAAGATATCGCTGCTCTCACTGCGAGGCTGCATTCTCAAGAAGGTAACAATTTATCCCTCCATATTCGTAATAGGATTCTCAGCCGCGCGTTCAAAAGTTCTGACCTTAAAATCCAAATACCTCCAGCGAAAGAGTGACAAACTCTGCCACGTGTCATTACGTAAGAAAGACGTCCGTTACGGAACGAAAACGTTCGAGATATTAAAAGTCTCGGAGATGAAAAAAAACGAAGAGAATAGGAATAATAAATAAGCGGTTGAAAATGAGAAAAGAATGTATCGGTAAGTGTCTCGTTTCGTTCCACGGGGGCATGAAGAATAAGAGGTCTGAGAGGAAGAAAAAGAGAAGGAGGAAGAACCGTGAGGTGCGAGGAGTAAGAGCTTGCGAGGACACGCCGGCGTTAACTGGGATCCCAGGGAGCACAACGCGCGACAAATGACTAATGATCACACCGCGACCAACCAGCTATGGATATTAATCAAGCTTAAGGGGTGCCTTGTCTTTCCTTCCTTCTCTCTTTCTCTCACGACTCTATCTCCAAGATCCTCGTATGTATTGAAATGTTAAGCCCTGGGCCCGAAGGCCCCATGAGCTCGAGACCAGCTATGATACTCGCGCTTTCATCCGTACAGGGAGTTCCATCATTGAAATTTCGACATCTGATGATTCAAACTCAAATTGATCAATTTTCAAGATTAATGGAAAGAAATTATGGGACGGATTTTAATTTCAATTTTATCGGTAGAGACTATTTTATTGATTGGAAATTAATGTTTTTGGCACGACCTGTACACAAGGAGAAATGGAGACGAGCTGGTTCCTGCTAAGGGTGTAAGAAAAAAGTACACACGCATGCTATAGACTTGCAGGGGTACACGTGTGCGTTCGTGTAACATATACAAAGGGTATAGGTGTTGCAGGACAACAGGTAGAGCATTAGTCAAGTGTCTTGTTGCGGACCGTGCGTCTCCTTCCCTCGCCCGGTTCTTTCTCATCTCTTTCAAGCACCTTAAGCTCCAAGACCCTTTTTCCCATTCGAGAATTTCTACCAGTTCTCATTTTATGTATTTGAACATTTATTTTCATCTAATTGTCTGCACTGAGATGACAGAAAAAATTTAGGAATTCGTGAAAATGTTGGTCTGGTATGGGTAAAGTTCTTTTTCTGAAGTTGATAGTTTAAAAAATTTATGATTCAGGATAATGATATAAGTGGTTTTGATTTTTTTATTAAAGTATTAAAGATACTTTTTGAGAACCGCTGAGATTCAATGCCTTTTGTTTGGATCATCCAATGTCGTTGGAATTCCAACGAAGTCATATGTTGAATGGGAAAATATAGAGATGTGATGCAAAGGAATGATTTTGTTAGCACGTTTGACAGTCTGAAACGAGATCGGTGTTAAGAACCCATCAATCTCGAGAAAACGTTTTAAATTCTATATACGAGCTCCGAGCAGGTAAATGATTGATTTTCCCACATAAAGCATTATGTCACATTGACTAATGCTGAAAGTGAAGTTCGGTGCCTGTGAAGTATGCTGTTGAAATATCGAAATCTAATTAGTCGAAATGAAAGAAAAATATAGAACCCCGGAGGATTGCGATATTTATCAAAAATCCGCAACATTTTACAAATACATAATTCAAAACAATCCAGCGCAATTAGAGTCTAGAGAATTAAAAAATGTCAATGATTAGGTGTAGAAAAATATCTAATAAAATTCGCCAATAACAGATGATGCTAACCTGGGACGTATTGTTTCAGCGACCATTTGAAGATTCACATGAAAACACATGACAACCAGAAGCCTTATCAATGTACGGCCTGCTCGCGTGGCTACAACACTGCAGCGGCGTTGACTTCCCATATGCAATCACACAAGAAGCATCCAAGTCCGAATCAGACATCGAAAATGGAACTGGATTACGGTCGTAGAAGTGTCTCATCACACAGTACTTCGTCACCACCGATGCAAAATTCGCCATCCCCAAGCCTGCATCTCGCTCTGAATGCAAAAAACTCCCTGAAGTCTCAACAATCGTTGTACAACAATAGTCAGAACAGCAGTAAAACAGCGATGCTAAATTCACCATTGAAGTTGGTCTGCATGTACTGCACCAAGGATTCTTTTACCAGCATGCAACAATTGCAAGTGCACGTACATGCAATGCATCAAGCGATATTAAATGGTACGAGTCAGAATTTGAAATCTTCGGGACAGACAAAAGAACCAAGTGACTCCAAGGTACAGACGGAACGACCGAATCGCGATTACGAAAGACATTATCAAGAAGGACTGGACAAGGAGAGAGATACCGGAAAACCTTCGGATCCTCCGTTTTCTTGCGGTCAATGCACCATGAAGTTCTCAAACCTCAGTGAGTTGAGAGACCACTTGATGACGATTCATCGCAGTGATGGCTTTGGTGCAACCCTGATGATGTGTCCCCTGTGTGGAATTCCTTGCGCTTCGGCAGCTTCCTACGCTGAACACTATGTTCTTCAACATTGTGAGAACCACCGCGCTAAGGAGTCTACCAATCGCGATTGGGAAGTCGGAAAGATGAATGGAACTCGAGATAGATCAGAAGATCAATCTAACAGAACTGAATTAGGCTCTTCCGAACCAGCAGACCTGACCAAGAAGCATGCCAGACCTGGTGATACGGGTTACACGACTGGAACTCTGCTCTGCGGTCAATGTGGTGCGGCTTTGAAGGACTTTGAATCGTTCAGAGAACACCTTGCGAGGCATCTTCAAGCTGACCAGCAGAACAATGAAGTGTTGCCTAGAAATCCATGTCCAAAGTGCGGGACGAACTTTCCGGAACGTGAAGACATGCTCGTTCATTTGACCAAGCACTATCTCGGCCAGGTGACGAAGGAATACACTTGTGGTGCTTGCAAAAAGTGTTATCCACATCCGGATCTATTGCAGAGACATCTTCTTGATAGTCACGCACATCATCTCTACCGGTGCGCGGTTTGTCGAGATACCTTTGACTCCAGGGTCGCGATTCAGGTTCACTTTGCTGTGAAACACAGCCAGGAGTGTCAAGTCTACCGATGCAACGTCTGCACCGGGAGTAATGAGAATTCTCCTGGAAATTCTCCAGGGGAAGGAAGAAATTATTTCCGAAGCGAAGCGGAAATGGCAAGTCATGTTAGAAGCGTTCATGCGCCACCAAGCGTCAACGAGAGTCCACTTCGGAGGAGTCCTGCTGCTGCTATCGCAACAGGTCCAAGTCCGAGATGTGTTTTTTGCGGAATTTGCTGCAACACGGATCTCGAATTGCAACTCCATCTCGCCAGTCATTCAACCAGTCTCTATCGGTGTCCCATATGTAGAGAGGGATTTCCGGTTGAGTTCTTGCTCGAGAGGCACATCGCTCAGGCTCATGACCGAAGTGATGCTAGGGAGAATGGACGAACTTTTAGAACTTCACGACCACAGGAAGAAACGGTAATTTAAAACATCATTATTGGTTTCATTATATATATTGAATCACGGGACATTCCATGCATGATTATGTATGGGAAAAATTGCCAATCTTTCGAATACGGCCAACGTCTGTATCTGTACTGGGATTTTGCTCTTGGTAATCGGGTTGGTTCTGAGCAAGGGCCAGTGGTTTTTCAACGTTCTTGTCTGTAAAGTATGAGCGTACACAGTCGGGCAAGCGGCAGTGTTCATGTAGTGGCTAACCGCTACTGGCCCAACGTTGGCTATGTACCGTGGGAACACAGAGATCCCTCCAGGCTTAGTTTAATGCTGGCCTGTTCTTGTGCTAGTAATTGGTTGATGCTCGAATACCGTGGAAAAAACTGAATTGATATTTGTGTTCAACGAGTCAAAATACATAAGAACAAGGCCTAAGACGAGCTCAGTTGTTTCCATTAGTTTGTAATGGATCTTCGTGATTGGTCGAACGTTTGTAGCATATAACTCTGAGAAGCGTATCCCAAGCCTTTTTACTATTAGATTGCTGTCTGTATTAACTATCAATATATCATTTCACTAACCATTAATACATTTTTTCAGACGAGATCCCAGAAACGTGGAAGATCGCCAGCCTCCAGTAACAACAACTCATTGAACCAACGTGACAACAACAAAAGAATAAATTACGGTCTTACCGATGGTACGCCGGTGACGTCTGGAGCACAACAATGCGAGCTCTGCGAACGCGCCGAGTTTGCGACTGAAGCGGAATTGCAGGCTCACAAAAAGTTGGTCCACACTCCAGTGAAGGTACAGACGAAGTCATTGCCTCTTCTTAGCATGACCTGCGCCTACTGTGGCGAGGTTTGTCGTTCGAGGAGCGATCTGGAGTCACACACGAGGATCCAGCATGCTTCGAACGAACCTGGTGGTCGTCACAAGTGTAACATCTGCGACGAGGTATGTCCGTCCGGAGGAATATTGGCCGAGCACAAGCTTCAGACTCATTGCAAAATTCAATTAAGCGACACTTGCGTCGTTTGTCGCGCGACTCTGGCCAACGAAGCGCAGTTCATCGAACACGTCCAACGGCACAGTCTTGAGGTCGGTTCCGAATCTCAGAGATTGGACAGCAATTTGCCCCTCCTGCCGGCAGCTTGCGTCGTTTGCAGGCAAACTCTGATCAGTGAACTGGAGTGTCGGCTACACGCGAATCATCATCTGAGGAGCACTACGAACGCTCCTCAGATTCCGAGCTCGAGTCCAAGTCCAAACGCTCCAAAAAGTCAGCCGACCATTTTTCCACAGACTCTGGCTTGCTGTTTATGCCTTCGAGACTTTGGTGCTGATGATTTTGTCAGTTTGCCATCGAACCCTGTTGGTTCGTCCGGACCTCCGCTCAGAGTCTGCAAATCTTGTTACCTCAGACATTCCCAGGGCTTACCGATTCTCAATTCGCCCTATGAACACGTGAGACAGTCCAAAATTGAGAGAAGCAACTGGATAAATGGAAAGGAGAGAGAAAGTTCGAGAGATCGCTGGGAAATGGAGAGATGTTACTCCGAAGATCGCGAAAGAAATCAGGGTGCTAAGAAAAATGGTGAGACTGACGATCTCAGATGCGAGGACTGCGGGATCAAATTTGAGAGTCCTGACGAAATTGAAGTTCATAGAGTCAAGGAACATGGAAAAAATCGAGAAAGTTCCACTTACACTTGCATACAGTGTCAGGTAAAATTTTCCTCGATTCTTCAATTTATAATATCAAAGTTTTAGAACCATTATGGGTACTTTTATCCAATATTATTAGTATATTTATCACCTAAGGCAATGTAAGGGGTCAATCTAATTTAACTAATTTTTGAAAAAAAAATAATTTTTAATGTTCTTTGATGTTTTGAATACAATGGGTGTTTTCTAGCAATGACACAGACCGATATAAGTGAACACTGTCGTCGATCGAGCTTTCCACCAATGACACAAGTCCATATAACCGAACACAGTCTGAAAGCGTAGTTTGACACAAACAACAATTGTGTCACTCTGTGTGAGATTGTGTTTGGGTTGCTGGAAAACACCTAATAGAAATCTTGATCCCTGTAGGATTTGTTGATAAAAAGTTGATATTTTGCTTTAGATCTCAATGTTGACCATTTTTTAGTTACCCATTACTTTGATCTAGAGACAGATGAATATATTCTGGCATAAAAATGGTAAATAAAGAACGAACTCGTATTTTGCAGCTGTCATTCCCAACTGAGGAAAAAATTCGACAGCACGTGAGAAAAGTTCATTTGGAATCATCTGGGAAATCTTCGATAGAGGCTCTGCGCTGTCACCTCTGCGTTTTTGAAGCCAGCAGTCCCTTGCAGTTGCAGGGACACTTGATAGAGCACACTTTTGCTGGATGCGCGGGTCTAACTTGTTACATATGTCAAGGATTGTTCACAACCCCATTGGCACTTCAGGTGAATTCCCAATTAAAAGAAAAATACATCGTTATTTTCGAAGTTAAGACAATTCTGAATCCCAAAATCTTGCGACTGACGAAGCAAGATTTTGGAATTCTGTAGTGCTGTAGCAGTGCAGCAGTCAAACCAAAAAATTGGTTCTTAGCTTATCTTTGCACCACGTGCTTTTTGATTCAATAAGAAAAATTGAAGCTAATTGATTCAAGAAGAGCATATTCTAAATTTAACGTCATCGAACAGGGATTTGAGTTGCTACATATGCACATGTGAATATCGATTTTTTTTAAATACTAAAGGAAACGTCTTTGGAATAATTTGAAAAGTAAAACAAAATTTGAAAAAAGTTTACCACGTAGAAGTCATAATACTTCGAATTGAAAATCATTCAACATGTGCCTTTATGACAGGGTACTGAAAATTATGATTCTGATCAATAAATATTTCAATATCTACTTATTGTTCGTGAAACATTTTGAAATTTAATACACTTCAATGAAATATTTTTCAATAAAATAATAAAAAAATCCTTTTTCAGAATCACATGTTGCAACAACATGGACTCGGCGCCCGGCCCTACGACTGCAATTACTGCGGCCTGAAATTTTTCTTCCGTATTGAATTGGATCATCATGTGATGATGGTGCATCGCACGAACGAGACTCCGTCACCGAGTGACGCGAGCCGCGAGAACGCGAATCGCGGTACAGCTGAGACTGAAAATCGTAATTGGTCAAAAGACGAGGACAGTCGGGAGCCTCGCTCGTCGAGAAACGTCTCCGTCAAGGAGGAAATCGTCAACAGTCCCGAGGAGAAGGATGCCGAGCTGGACAATAGCGTCGAGCGCAATGGCGAGATTGAAACTAAACTAGAGCACAGTTCGATTGAAACGAAGAGCGAGTTTGACGAAAAAGTTCAATCCTGATCACAAAAAATCTAAAGATTGAAAATTCGACCAACTCGTCGATCGCCATGAAACATTTTTAAAAATTCGTCCGAAATCCAACGAATTCGTATACAACTTTTTTAACATTTTCATCAGAAAATCGTTGATTTATCAATTTATTCAATCGTAATTTCGTTCAATTATTTAAATTTCTAGAATAATTTTAGTACCCATGAAAACCCCAAATGCTTGTTTATATTGATCATATACTAAGTTGATGGATTTTGGGATGAAAGAATTAATAAATTTTCGTTGAATCGCGAATGTAAATATAAATGTACGTAAACGAAAGCGAACTCGCGACGTTGAGTTAACTTCGAAGAAAATTTCGAAACTCGTTAAATTCATAATAAAATTATATACCATCATTAATAACCATAATAATATTAACACTCGCATAATAATAAAATAAAAAACTTCTGCTTCAGGTTTATCGGGCAAAAAATATTGATAATAACTAGCCATATTAAAAAAAAATTCGTTTCGTCACTTTTTCGTTGTTTACGTCGACTGTTGAATATATCCGTTCCATTGTCTTTATTATAAAATGAATATTGTACGCTGATCGTTAATCATTTGCTCTTGCGTTAAAAAATCCGGTGAAACTGTTGACGTTATTTTTTGCGCGTTTTTTATCGAGAGGGACAACGATTTGTATATAAAATATACATAATTCTATCGTGAATGTTATAAAATTGCCAGGTAAACGATACGTTTTAACTTACATATGCAAAAGCTGGTGAATTTGAAGAAAAACAAGTTGGGATAAGATATGATAAACAACATTTAAATAATACTGATAATAATATTAAAATAATAATAAAGAATGACGCAATAACCTGTCCATTAGAATTACACGCTGAAATGGGTAAGAATAATAATTATATACGAAAATAAATTATTGTTTTAAATCCTGGGTCTCTCTGTGGATTTTTAAGCGCTCCGAAATAAACCTAATCTCCCGACTCCCGACTAGTGTGTACACACATCGGAATCCCCGTGAGCTTCTGTTGTGAAGATATATGACAAGCCCATGATCCCATTCTCATAAAGTTAATCTCGAATAATACAAGCAGACTGGTCTTTTAGCTCGGACCATATGAAAGCGTACTTGAGGTAATAAGCTAATAAGTATACGGAGACAGTTCCCTGAACACTAATTTGTTCCCCTTAACGACCGTTGTCCTTTCCCGAAAGGGTTAGAAGAGGGAAGCATCTGCAGAAGTTTTCACGAATTTTTAGTATCGAAGAAAATTTCGGCACTCGCTTTTTCTTACTTACCTTTTATGAGTTTTCAGTCGTGGCGGAGAATCTTCAAGTTTTTGCACCGGCAGCTTGATGGTCTTTCTTATGTTTTTTTTTTATCCGTTGTTTGACGATCAATAAAGTAGGAGACGCTTCACGGTAAACACGTAACAGCTCCGTCGGTTACGATAAAAAGATGTAGATCAATCCTTTTATATCGACGGTTGATGTACAAAATGCGTTCGTCGGTAATGTTGCTTGTTACCTTACCGACAGTAGATAATTGTTCTCATTAAGTAAACAATTCTCGAAATTAAATAAATAGAAATAGACAAATGTTAAATATGTGAGTATATTTTTTTGTTACGGTAATAGTATTTGAGGAATACTTGGAGTGAGAAATGGAGCGCGAATGTGGCGCCATCGCGGACAGGTAACAAATAAATTTTAAATACTTAATTTTTTCGAAATTTTGGAACAAACGTCAGTCAAGACTGAACCAGAATAATATTTTTCATAAGTATGCATATAAACCATTGTAGAGCCTGATGAGGATCAACAAATCAGGAGAGTCGTAGTGAAGCACGGGAATCGTAACGCGACAGCAGGTCAGCGTAACCCCCCCTCATCGCATCGACGTCCGTGACTGCTCGGCATACCATCAGTACCTTCAGAGCCGTGAGGCTTGATGGATCATCCTGTTGTCGTGTGCGTGATTCCCATTCACCACCGTGACAGGACTTTAATTTATTATTAAAAAACCATAATATTTTAAGTAAACAATAGGAATACGCAAATTCAAGTGCACGCTCAAAACATTTGATACAAAAAGTGAGACATAATAACGGGGATACTATCGCGTGGAGTAGCGTAAAAAAGAAAGAACAAATTTTTCTTGATCCGGTGAAAGTGAAGGAGGAAATCGGAGAAGTGAATATAAAAAGAGAAAGATATAAATGTGTATTTATGTGTATAATACGACGTATACACGGAGGCATTAAATTGCATGCATAGAGACGTTAGGAGCGCGCGCATCCGCAGCTCTGTGCAATCGTGTTTCTGCTTGTAGCCTACGTATTCCCCCACCACGAATTATCCGGTCACTCCGTCCACTTTCCACCAATCACTCTCGCCCGTATTCTCAAGTGCGCCTTGCTCACTGCGCGCCGGGACACCGTCATTTCGCGAAAGAACATCCTTGTAAAAAAACTACACTCATAGATTCCTTTCTCAACGTATTTCAGTTCGCCCTTTTTATAACGCTCGCCAGGCGCGAACCCTTTCCTCGCTCGGCTATCCCGAGCATTTGTTCCAACGATAATAAAACAACGAGCCTCCGCGCAGTATTGAAAATTCAGGACATTCGTTTTAAAAGCCATTTACCATCGTGGCCCTGAACGCAGTAAAACTCGACGGAGCTTGAAAATAAATTGAATCTTGAAAATTTAATCGAACATTTATTTCTTTTATCTATTCGAGTTTTATTTTCCACGAATATTGGATTTTTATCCAATTTATAAAAATGTACAAAAACGAATAACACGTTTTCTCGAGATATCAAAATTTATGGATGACTCGAGAGATTTTCTTGTTTTTTATGTGCTCAATCTCAGTCATGTCTCACTGTTTTCTGTCACTCGTGTCCGCTAATCCTCTCAACGTGCTCGTCCGAAAACATTCATCTTGAGTCTTACTTGACCTTGACGCGTTTGACAAAATTAACGCTTCTCTTGTTTTTTGTCTGTTTTATATTCACCCGTACGCACGTACACGATTTTACTCGACTGTGAATCGTGTACTCGCGTATACGTGCGAGATACGTTAACGCTCCTGAATCCACAGATATTTTCGTGCTCACGGTATCCAGAATCTCGTCGCGTGGGAAGTTTCCAGTGATCATCCTCGAATTTTTTTCTTTTCCTTTTTTTTTCTTCTTCGTTCTCCCTACATTTTTCCGTAGCGTGAGTGCGCGTTTTTCGTGTGCGTTTCTGTGACTCGCGTGACATTTGTTCCTTCGCCGAGTGAAACGATCACGGAGGTACGATTTCAAGGGAATTGCGCGATAGAGGGAAGCGCACGGCTTGTCGAACAATAACGGGACGGAATTTATCATGAGAGACACCGGCGATATGATGGAAGACGCCTATTCTGAGGTAAGTAATAATTTAACCATTATTATAAGTTGAATTATTCATTTTTATGTCTACTTTATGCATCTTCATCTCGAAAATTTTTTATGTATTTTCAATCGATTTATTTTCATCTATTTGTATTTTTTTATGCTTCATGGTGTTTCGGAGTAAAAATGGAGCATAAGTAATAATTTAATCATTTTTATGAGTTGAATTATTCATTTTTATGTCTATTTTATGAATTTTCATCTCGAAATTTTTTTTATGTACCTTTAATCGATTTATTTTCATTTATTTCTATTTTTTTATGCTTCATGGTGTTTCGGAGTAAAAGTGGAGCATAAGTAATAATTTAATCATTTTTATAAGTTGAATTATTCATTTTTATGTCTATTTTATGAATTTTCATCTCGAAAATTTTTCATGTACCTTCAATCGATTTATTTTCATTTATTTCTATTTTTTTGTCCTTTATGGTGTTTCGGGTCAAACGTGGAGTATAAATCTCTTTTGTACGTAGAATGTGAGGAATAGAAAAATCATAAGAGTTGTTTTAAAAGCTATTCTTTGTCCTTAATTGAATGAATATAAATTAATGCAAAATGTTTTCTGACTCTCGAGCTCTTGAAGTCTAAAGCTATATATTTGAGGAAAAAAATATAATTTCATCAACTGCTCAAACGTATGTACAAATTGGACAAAATTGGGATTGTTTCGTGTTAAAATAACATTCTTAGGAAACCTTCAGAAATTCTCAGAACGCTTTTGTTCCAAAATACCTCGAATAATAAAAAGTAATTGGCAATTTTTTAGATATTTATTTCATTTGCTCTTTTTCTCCAATTTGCGCTCTCTTGAAATATTTTCGAGAGCAAGGAATCGATGTAGATGTTAATGCAGAAAAATCGAAGAAACGAGTCTAGTCAGTTTAGCAGCTAATAATTACACATGTTTCACATTCGATGCTGTATTCGGAGAGATCAGTGTGTCGAGATATTTTTATCGAAGGCATGTGTAGTGCGTAGTGCACCTGCCCTATACGTTTCGTGCGTGAGTGAGAGCCAGCTGTTCCCTCGCACCTTTTCTCTCGTCAATCTTTTTTTTGTGAAACCCTTTTTTTTCAAACTTCCTCATTAAATGAAAATCAGAGAGACGATAAATTCGTTGAATTCAAACTCGGTTATTTTTACATACGAAAAATCATTTTTCCTATGCTGAACTTTCCCGTTTATCGAGCTCAGTATATAACGGGAAACCAGATGATAAGGAAAAAAAAGAAAAACTCGTAACGGCGAGCTGGGCACGCCTCGAAGATTGAATCGCTGAGTTTCCAGTGCACCGCTACAAACGAGAACGAGAGAGACAACTCATTTCTAGGCATTTCAGATACCGAAATTACTTGTCCTTTTCAATATTCAATTCATTTTTTTATTACCTTTTCCCTCTACCCACACCTGGCATAAAAATATTATTTTTTCAATATCAAAGATTGTTGGTATCGACTGAACATACTTCAACTTGAGTTTTTTCATTATTTCTCACATTTATGAATGCTACTAATAATTCATTACTTATAATTTTTGCATTATGCTAATTAAAATCGTATATTTATTATATTATTAAATTATTAATTTGATATTGAATTAGTGTCCTACATCTTTGGATAAATATTAATTGAATTAAAAATCATTAATTTGATATTTAATTAGCGTCCAACGTTTTTTGATAGATAACGTATCCGAAAGGTAATTAAAAATAATTAGAACAGTTTACTTTTTCTATCTTTCTCTCACATTTATCAATATCATTAATGATTTTTGTATTGTGCTTATGAAAATAATATATTCATTACATCACTAAATTATTGAAATGTTATATTAAAATAATATTTATTTATGGATAAATAACGTATTCGAAAAGTGATCGAAAATTATTAATGAAACAGTTTACTTTTTCCATATTCGTAAAAATAATTATAATGATTTCTGTATTATGCTGGTGAAAATAGTATATTCGTTAAATTACATCACTAAATTCTTAAAAGTTTTTATTATTCCAGTGTATTGTACTTATGGATAAATAACGAACGTGATTAAAAATAATTAGAACAATTAAATGAATGAAAATAATAATAAGTAAGAGCAATTTTTCAAATACATGACCTAGAAATGTGTTTCCTTAACACTTTCATTGGATATCCGGAGTTAAACACTTTCACCGTGTATGCGCGTAGAAGACTTTCACCTTTTTGGGTCTCCCGAGCGTGTCAGGCCTTCCGTACAAATTTGGGACTTAATTGCGGTAGCTGGGTGGAGTCAACGCTTGTCCATATTACGATAGAAAATGACCAGAAAAAAAGAGAAACGAGAGAGAAAAGAAATACGGTGGAACGAAATAATTTTCTGTTTTCCAAAGTACCCATTTTTATTGCCTCGTATATGACCGAGTGACCGGTAGAAAAGTCATAAAACTCGACTTTTGAGGTTACAACGTGAGAAGATTTGCTCTTTTCCAACTACTGCGCATTTTTATTTTATGTTGGGTGTTATTTTTAAATTACAACACTTTTAATAATTTACACTTTTGGAATATACACATTTTATCAAATTTCCATTAAAATAAAATATTAAGAAATTTTTAAATATTTTTAATATATAAAAATTATTCTTTTATATTAATAATTTCATTGTATGGGAAATTCTGTTTTCGAAGGATTGGAGGTTTAGATTTTTAGTGAGGGTTTAAAAGGCAGCTTCCTGATAAACCGCACTAACAATTTACTCCGAGGATAATTTTATAGAGGTCCGGTAATGGAAAACGTCACTGGGTCACTGGGAAAACTCCCACGTCGAATTTCTCCAAGCGAATCCATAAACTTGTCTCACGGACCGGACAAAATTGCCCACCGTAAATTTTAAGGGGAGCCAATTTATTGGTGCCCTTTTTCGCAAGAGTCAAGAAGTGCCGTTCGCTCTTGTTCACCTCAACCACGGCGAATCGGAACGATTGTTATTTACCGGATTCGAACTGGAGAAGAGAAAAATTTAACGTTCCACAAACGCCCTCATTTTATTTTATTTTCCTTTTTTTCAAACATTTTTTCCCGAATATATAAATTAAATTTGCCTAATTGAATTTTAAACAAAAAATTATCATTACTATATTGTAAATTCGCAAGTGTTTATCGCATCATAAATATAAAATTTGGGTTCCAGAAATGGGAAATGTTATAACGAGAAAAAAAAATTTGTTTGACCCCTTTGTCAAGGATCCCTGAACCGACCTTTTCAGAAATTAAAATATTGCGAGATGTTGAGTGTATTCTTCTTAGCTTCTCCTAAACAAATTTTGCTTTGTTATAGATTATTTTTGTAGGTTTTAAAAGATCAGTATTCAGTTTTATGCAAGAGTAAAGTAAATATCTTGAGGTTGTATAGGCCGTACAATCCCTGACAATAAGATACTTTTTCATAATAAATTCTTAAAATGTACCTTTCATTTTTTTGTTAAAAAGTTGAAATGTTGTATTATGTTATTTACAATGATACTTGATAGTTTGCTAACGTTTTATTAATAATTTTCACATTGTTTACTGTTGAAACAATTATAAAACAAAAGTTTCAGACAAACTTGTTTAAACTCGGTTTTTAACATTGTTTGTATGTGCCAATGGTAGAAAAAAAATATAAACAAAAACTTATGTTTTGAATAATTTGCAAAAGCTAATTTGTGAATTTTCCATTAGAAACAACGTTGAATGGCGAAAACTTGAGAATTAAATATCTTTTGAACCATTCCAGTCAATCATTTCTAAAATTGGAAGAGAATTTTCAACATATTCACAAATAACGTGCCAAAATTTCAGCTATTTTTGATGATTTTTTATAACCCCCCTTAAAAATATTGGAGCATTTTTCAAAATTAAGGAAAAAATGAGAATGCCTTTAAAAATTCGCTAAATATTTCGAAATTGCTTTTCTTTTTTTTTAATGTCTGTTCGTGATACGAAAATTTTAAGAGAAAAGTTGAAGAAAAAGCCATAACCCGAAAATATATTTCCCTGAAATTTCTATTAATTTTTTCATATTTAATAATATCTCGACATAAAAAAATGTGTATTCATAAAACTGTACCGAATTCACTACCCACATAAAAAATGTAGGGTCATCAAGCGGTTTGGAAAATATTCAAGTTAAGAGTTCAGACTCCAAAGATTTTATTTATAAAGGGTTACAAATTACAAAAACGCAAAATATAGCTTAAAAATTACTATTCTTCTGTCCTTCGGAACCATAACACGATACAAATAATGAACGATATTTTTGAAAGGCATATTTATGCGCCAACTATAATACGACCCTTCGTGATAGGAATATTTCTATATACAAAAATTTTTTCATTTTATATAGTTAATTAATTTTTTCTTTCCAGGACACAATGATGGAGTGCAGCGGCGATGATGCTCGACTCGATGAACGTGTCAACTCGAACGAGGATGCCCGGAATTCTGTTACGATAAGAGGTAAAAATTGATTTCAACAAAAAATAAATATTTTATTCAATATTCAAAAAAATTTAATTTATTGGGAACAAATCATGATAAAAAATCATTAAATAAAACTATTTAAAATCATGAGTCAAAAAAAAAGAAATTAATCCGTATTCGTACGGTTTTCGTGAAAAAAAAGGTGAAACGGTATCTTTGTATTTGCTATACGAGAATTCCCACAAATCTCGATTCCCCTCGAGAACGTCAATCTGTTTCCCATAAAAGTGGAATCTCCTCGAAACCGGACATGAACCCTTGTTTGGAAGGGTTTTTCATCTCAGAACGTTGGGAAAAGATTTCCGCTTTTCATGTTATTTATCATGTACCTGCGAAACCGTTTGGATGACATTATAAGAAATCAATGGAATCGGATATTCGGGTCTCCCCTTCGATTTTGGAAAGGTCAGTTTGGGATGAAAGCCGTCCGGTAAAGTGATTTTTTTCCATATTTTCTCAAACCTTAATCGTGGGAATAAAAAAAGTGTCTACAAGAATAAATATTCCAAAATTTTTAAACAGTTTATGCAAATTAAATTTTATCCAACGTAACGTTAAAAATTGATTATTCATTTTTTCTCACTTATTTTAACTATTATTGATACAAAAAATTTTCAATAAAAAAATTTATAATTTTTTTAATATAGAGTGAACGGGTATTTAAACTTAACCTTACTCAATGCAAACTCGACAGACAACGTCTCTTTGTACTCGTTCCCTTCACACGGTCTCGAGTCACTCTACTTTTTTTATCTCTCATACACGAAGCATTTAAATCTTTAGGGTTGACCTGTGGGAACTGTCCAGAGACTCTAGACACAGAATTCAAATTGGGGTCCATTCAAGATCGAAAAGGTGCAGCGACGACGCGATGCAGCTGAAAAAAATTCAAAAGCCAATAATTGAAATAAACATGAAAATTCATTATTTGAATAAATTAAATTTTTTTTTAATATCAATTGAATAATTTCAATTTCAACATTCAAATAAGTAAATAAGTAAATTTTGTCTCCACACAAAAAAACAATTTGACGATAAAAATTCGATAATTAAAAATCTTAACCACAAAAATAAAATTGTCAATTTTACGAGAAATTGTAAAATTGTTTTTTTTTTCGTCGTATCGGTTAATTCAAGATCCGATAATAAACAGGTATGTTCGGAGAAAAAAAATCGAGCCCTCGACGACCGTTTCTCGTTCTCACCTGATCGTGCACCAATTTATACGTCACTCGACCGATTCGTTTTGGGGAGAAAGAGGGAACGCGAGAATGGGATAAAATCTTGAGAATGAAAGAGATAGAGCGAGAGGGTAAAATAATCGTGCGAAATTGAGGGTCTTCAGTGGACAGAGAGACAGAAGGAGAGAGAATATAATGCACAATGGTAACAGGTAGTTCCCATGAGACTGGAGCACGATTCCCATGGACTGATACAAAAATGAAGATCCCTTTTCCAATATTCCCACTCCTATAAAAACAAAGTCGTCGAATCTTTTATACAAACATATTTCAAACTTATAATTCTGACCTGTAAATGGAAAAAGTTGTAAATTGTTGAAACATCATCAATTCTATAATTATATACGGTATATGGTAGAAATTATATAATGTAAAAACCGCGTAGCAAAAGTTTTTAACAGATTTTTAACAACTTATTCAAATAATCTGATTCTGATATTCATATGAAAAACGGTGTCGATTCCCTTATTCAAATTTTATAAACTTTACCGGAATTGATAAATATTCACATTCATCATGTTGTAACAACGTTAATGTGAGCATAAGTTTCCTCTTTGTGCATGTTAATGATGAAAAAATCGAATATTGTAAAAAAATAATAATAGTAAATTTTAATAATTTTAATACAAATTTCCAAGTGAGGATTAACTTTTGGATGTTTTGGACTTGATAACGTTAAAATCTCGATAGTGGAAACTGTGTTGCTTTTCATGAAACGGTCCGAAGTACGACGTATTTTGTTATTCGTCATTAAAACACACACAAAAACCTAAATGAGTCTAAAAAATCACACAATGCTTCTTGTATGTTTTTCCTCGAATGTGATTTTTTTGATATTTTTAGCATCATTTTTTGCAACAAAAAAATTATAAAAAAATAATTGCGATTTTACTACAGTTTCCATAGGCCGCGTATAATTTGTGAATTCTAATTTCTCAGTAACCATCAGTTTCCTAATCGTCATAAAATTTGTACACGATCTCTTGAATACTTCACACAAAAACGTAGCAAATCCTCAGAATTTTATCATCATTTGTGATTTGGGACTCAACACCCTAAAAGCTTTATAAGAGGGATGGAATAAAAAATTATGATAAATTTTTGAAATGTGACAAGTTTTCGAATAACATTGAATATTATTATTATATACAAACGTTGCCAGAGTTTTGCAGAATTTTTTTATTATTATATTTTATATTGATCTATCTATGAATTTGTTCTTATCAGTGAACATTTTTTGTGTTTGCAGATGCAGCCGAACGTTTGTTGACTCTCCTAGGAATGGAAAACGACGAGGGCGACGATTGGCTCTCATCGGAGGACGAAGGAGTCGAGCTGGACGAGGAGAGCGACGAGAACGAGGATGACGACGACGAGCCAAGGAATACAAGACTTTTGCACCAATTGGCGACATCGTTGGCAGAGGAATTGAAATACTCGCAGAAACAGGGAAGCAGCAGAGCGAAACTCTCAACGACGCATCATCAACGGTCGACGAGAACGAGCCACGAGACGACGACGAGCGAGCAAAACGACTCCGTTCAATGTATGGAAGTCGCCCTCGAAGTCTCCTGTCAGGAAGGCTCGAAAAATTCTAAACACCCACATTCCGATCATTCGTTTACGCACGCGGCGAGCAGGAATTTTCTCACGACGAGTTTCCCCTGCGAGGACGAGCCCATGACACCGGGCAAATGCCTGACGGAAGCTCACTTCGAAGCGTCGGAGGTTGAGACCGGAGTAACGAAAAACGTCTCCGGTGTCACGAGCTCGTGGATGATCGGCTGGGACGCCTGTGCAGCTGAAGCCATTAGATATCTCGTGGAGGATGAAGGACTCTCGCCGCATCATCCGACAGTCTTAGCCATGAAGAATCATTTGGAAGTACAGAGAGAGCGAGCTCTGGCTCGGTACGCCATTTAAGACGAGAAAAAACTCCACGGGAAGTTTTCATCGGAACGACGTGTTCGACGACGAAAATTAAACGAGTTATCAGCGTCGCCGATGTCGAGAGTTTTGATAGAACGAGCGATTTAATTTTCTTATCTATTTAAATGCAAAGCTGTTGCTGAGCGCAAAATATGCATTTAAATCACGTATAGGTGGAAAAGTTAGTCATAGACGAACAAAATTGAGAGCCTCGGTGAAATAGTCATAAAAAAACTTTGCAAGTTTTAGACTGAAGTATATGAGTGATCCATGACGGACATCAGTTGATTAAAAATAAAGTGCAAGGAGCTTGAGTCGTGGAAGCAAAAGTCGTGCGACTTAAGAATTCGAGCGAGCAGAGTTCATTTAGGGAAGTTAATTTAGGGAGCTTGGTTAGAAACACATTCGATAATTCGATTAGGAAAATAATTCCAAGTTACGACGAGAATATACGCGAAAGTATTTGACTCGATACTGAAAAATCCAAACGTCGGACTGGTGAAAAAAAATTGAACTGAACCGCAACTACTTAACGTTAGAACGATAATCTGTGTCAAATCGTGATTTTTTATGTACGTTTTCTTCTTTGCTACATTTTTAAATTATTTTTTTATCAATCTACACTCTGGTGCTGCTAAAATGGCGCTGAGGCTTTGAGTGTGTGTCTATACGCTTAGGTTGGATTCAATCGAAAAAACCAGCGAGATCTTACTTTACGTTAATTAATGTTGATCGATGGACTGAGTGTAAAAAAGTGATTCTTTGAAGTATGCACAATTAGTTAAAATTTCTGAAAAAAAATCTAGTGCGAGTGATCTTGGACAGACATCGAAATTTCCGTCGAACGTCACTCGTCCTGAACTCGTGCATAGTCCAAAATTTTGACGTTAATATCAGTGACGTTTATACTAGTTATTATTTTTATTATCGCTATAATTATTGTAAGTTCGATGAATATAATGAACAGAGTCGAAAAAGTCGTGACACAAATCTCGTAAGAATTATCGATCTAAAGTCTGTACTATGTTTTTTAATTGATCTTAAATTTCCAGTTAGAAGCTTCGAAATATTAAAATGGCAAGTTTTTATTTCCGACAAGCTTGAAAATGAGAACTCTTCGATTTAATTCGATCTTTTATATTTTTCCGCTGTTTTTTGTTCACTCTTGTTTATACGGCGAATCTACTCCGACCTCGGGGTTGGAAAATTTCAGGCTTGTGCGGTATTCAAACTTGGCTCCATGTAAATATGTAACATATATACATACACATACATATATATAAACACGCAACACGTCCTTAATTTATACTGGCCCTACTGTTATTTTTATTACGATAAAATCACTGTAGATAAATAACAATATCAATAAACGACCATTAAATTAATTGCAAAAATAAATGAATACGTGAGGAGGAATTAGCAGTGTTGAATTAATTAACAGAAGTTGAACGGAGAATTTAATTGAAATTTTTTGTTGATTGCTCGAAAACCCTGAAAATTTACAAAATTTTTATTGAAGATCGTGAATATTTTAAAAAATTTTTATCGTTTTGGATTTCAATATCGAATCTCATTTAAATTGCAAAAATAAATGAGAAAAAATTAGCAACGTTTCATTCACGAAGTCGAATTCGATAAATAATTTTTTTTATTGAATTTCTCAAAAGTTGACTTCAATAATTCACAGAATTTTAATTCGTGTATTATCGAAGATCAGTGAATATTTTGTCAAGTTCTTACCATTTTGGATTTCAATATCAAATCTCATTTAAATTGCAAAAATAAATAAGAAAAAATTCGCAACCTTCAATTCACGAAGTACAGAATTCGATAAATAATTTTATTCATTGAATTGCTCAAAAATTGACTTCAATTTTCAAGAAAATTTATTCACTCATCGACGTTGGAGAAAATCCTGTCAAAAAATTTCAAGAAATTCTTACAGTTCTGGCTTTTACGATCGAATCTCGCTCAAATTGCCAGATCGCTGTATATTTTTCGTTCCCCGCTGGCACGCGACCGGAGCTATCTTCTTTTTCACGTGTAAATAAGGAATCGGGTGGAAAACTATTCTTTATGGCGCCTTGCGCCGTTGCTACGCCTATGGGGCATCTGTTGGGTCGGAGAGAGCGCTCTCCTTCTCTCTCTTTCTCAGTCGACGTCGTTGTCGTAGCACATGCCATGCATCTGCTCTCCGACCCCGGGTAAAACTTACTTATATACACACTTTTGTGTTGTCTTCGATGTCTCGCGGACCCCGTAACGAAATTTCTGTTGCCATGCGAACGAAAATACGCTGCCTCTTCCATCCTGACGCCTGAAAAAAACGTCTCGGAAACCGCGAAGTGAGGTTCGGAACTCAAAACGCGACTGAAAACTTCGAGAATCCTTTCGCGATCGGCGGAGGAGAATAATCGACGTGGAGGGAACAACGTGATCAAAGAACTCAAAACATCACGATAAAAAGATTGACAATGAGGCTTGATTTTATTTCAATTTCTTCTTTTTTTTTTAGGTTAGGTTTTTTTTCGTAAGTCTTGCATCCGGCACAGGACGAGGGTCGTCATCCGCTCCGCTTTTTTCTTTGCGGCAAAATCTTTTTGGTTTTTTGGCGCCGGTGAAAAAAGGCAGCAAAGCTCCGGATTCGGGGCTTCTCTCGCTCTTTTCGTACCTTTTTAAAAAAGGGAAGGAGAGAGGATGAAGAGTCTCCAGATGTCCGGTCAGCCGTCAGATGGTTTAGGCATTTTCGACGTCAGCTGTGTGGGTGGGAACGCGAAAGGGTTGTCCGCCCTTGTCATTTTTTGCTCGTGCGAAATAAAATCGAACAGAAATGAAAGCTCAACGATTTCATCGAGTAAAAAAATATTTTTGACAGCTGTCGAATTTAAATGTATTTTGCTTGTAACTGCCGAAATTACTAATATTGAAGTTTGTGCTTGAATTTTCATAAATATTTCCGATTCGCTTTTCGACCTGAGCGAAGGAAAATGAAAATTTGATTTCCCTTCACGATTCACGATTTTTCTCCGAGGAATCTTCAACATCACCTTTCGTCACCGGCAGCTGCACTTCAGAGAAAAAAAAGAGCCCGTTCCTTTCGTATATATCGCGTTCCCGAAATACCAAATCCACCGGTCGGAGTCTCGGAAAAAATCTTCTACGGCGTTTTTAATCTCGGATGCGGTTTTTTCATCATTTTTTTTCCTCGCGATAAAAAATATCGAAGATGAGAAAAAATTGGTATTCGTTGTAAAATTGTGGACCTACTTTTTTCACCGGGCCCGAAGTCGCGGCGGCAGATGCATACTTCCGGCAGCTGTTTTCAGAACACCGGATTGTGTCGTGTGCCTGATGTTGGTGCACGCGCCCTCGCAACGTGGCTTAGTCCCTCGTTTCACCTTCTCCTTCCCGATCCTCCAATCTTTTCAGTCCCAACCCTTCTTTTAAAATTCTTATCATTTGTATTCATTACATTATTTTTGCATAATTATGTTCGATAATTACTTTGTGTCGAAATCTCATATTCAGCATATTCAATTTTATAAATAGGGCAGGGGGAAGGCACAATGGGGTACTTGAGAAAATATTACGATTTCAAGGGTTTAAATATACTGAATCTTTTGTTTTTTAATCACAATTAAGGGACAGTAATTAAATTTTCAGCTGCCACGAGAAAAAAAATATTTTTTAGCGAACAAAATGGGTTGTCCCTCCAAAGATATGAACATTTTCTTTTCATTAATTGCTAACTTATTATTAGCTTTGACATCTTATTTGAAGTAATTAATTAATGGTTTATTTTAATTTTTGTTTACATGTTTTACATTACCAAAGAAAATGATCTTTTTCTATCTGCCATGTTAATTGATTTTTAATTTTAATTTTTGTTTAAATGTGTTTTACAATCACCAAATATAATGTTTTTAGCAAACAAAAAACTATTTAATATTAAATTTTATGAAATTTTGAAATATTTAAAATTTTCACCAAATTTTTGGGGTACCCAATTTTACCTCCCCCTTGTACCCTACATGAATTTAAAAAATTTTGTGGATACGAATTTGTATTCTCCCCTCCACTCCAATATTTTCAGTTCCAACCCTTCTATCGATATTCCTATCATTCATTATGTTATTGAGGAATTACATGTTCAATAATTACTTTCTGTTGAATTTTCATAATAAATTCAGTAGATAGAATTTGATATCAATTCGAAATAATTTTGTGGATACGAAAATTTACATTCTCCTCTCTACATACTCACTCCTCTAATCTTTTCAAAATTAACCCTCCGTTTGAAATTGTAATCATTCGTATTCATTATATACAGTATTATTTCGAGAACTTTTGAATAACTATAATATTTGTTAATTACTTTTTCTTGAATATTCAAACTTCAACGTTTTAATTTGATATAAATTTAAAATAATTAGGACGCCCCAAATCTGAGATAACCCGATATAACTATAATTGTCAGATTTTCATTCATTATCAGGGAGCAATTATGTTTTCGAATATAATTTTACATTCATTAAGTATAGTAAGTGCAGCTATTAGGTAATTACTTTTTGTTAAATCCAAGATATAAGTAATTAAAATATAATAAAAATGCATTCCAAACACCCAGTTTTTGTTCAATAATTTTTTCCGTGCTTTGCACATATGAACAATGTTAATAATCAAGTTTAAAAATTTTGTCTAAAATTTTTGTTTTTTAATTGTTTAATCAACAAATAATATGAAGATTGTGAATAAAACGTTAGAAAACTATTCAACATCATTATAAATAACTTAATAAAAAATATTAATTTTCTAACAGGAAAACAAAGGCTAAATTTTATCGATTCGCTACCTCTCATACATCCTTGACAAAAGAATTTTGTATATCTGAGCACTACACATTTTTATCATTAGTATTCATTATCAAGAGACAATTATTTTCTGAAAAAATTATATATTATTAGGTAACTACTTCTGTTGAATTTGAAATAAAATTTAACATTTTCCGTTCAGTATATGAACCCAGAATAACTCCGGAGATACGAATTTGACGTGAAGTGTCACGAAGATTCTTGGATACGACAATTTATTCAATTAAACTCGATTCCCTCGACAGCTCACGACACAATGAGTCCCGCAGCTTTTACACATTCCGTGAGCTGTATTAAGAACATTCGAATTATTCTGGCCTTCTGGGTTAACAACGAGGATCCTCGTGACTGAATTGGATCCTTGTGCCATTATATTTCGAGTATTTCAGACCACTCAACGACTTGAGATTTTCTCAATTTGGAAATGCCCAGTAAAATACTCATGAGGGCTAATTCGAGGTTATATTCCATAGAATCTGAACGAAAATAAAATTTCATTCTCAAAATTTATACGTAATAAAATAATCCTGAAGAAGAAATTAAAGTTTCTTCATTACAATGCAGATTTTTCAGACTCGTTAGACCGAAGTTCGAGGTTATGTATTATTAAATTGAGATAATCGTCAAATTCTGCACTAAAACTCGAAATCCGAATAAAAACGTGAACAAAATATCTCGAAAGTGCCGATTCACATAATTACGCGATTTTCAGTAAAAATAATAATGAAGCATGAAGCGAAAATGTGCAAGGAATTGTCGAAACGTCGTCGCGGAGAGTTGCGCTCGGTGTGGCAATGACGGGAACGCACGCAATCGCATATGGCCCCCACATGCGTTGTCAAAGAAGGCCCCTAGGGTAGGGGAGCGAAAAGCGGAGAATATATGAACGCGACCGAAAGAGAGAGACAGTTTTCTCGCTTCTCGGGCCGTGTTACCCTACAGCTGATGTTTGGCGTCCTCGCTTTGTATACTCTGCGTTAGTCGCTGTCAGACCGTGCTCTAGTCCGTATCAACGACGCAACTTTCTCGCCTTGTTTCACTATTTTCAATTGAAACTATTCAATAAAGAAGACACTCCGCCATATTGCGCACTACGACTCGAAAACGAGGTAAGAATTTGTCAAAAATTTTTGCATATTTATAATTGTACGTTTGTTATTTTTTCCATTATTTCTAAAACCTCTATTGTGTCTGACAAAATTGGAATAAATTTGAAGTAATGGGCGATAAATTATTTTGCTGTCAGTTAATTATGCAAAAGGTCGGAATGCCGGAATAAATCTTGTTTCTGAGATATATCTCGGCTGTGGTCGCTCTGCGACAGTGTAACACAACCACCGGTAGGTGGGTATTGATTTCAGTGAAGGGTACGTGTTACACGTGAGAGGGAGACTAACATACGACGCTTCCTACAAACATTAGGAATTTTAAAAAAATCATGTATTTTTATGACGCAATTTCTGTGTTAAAAAAATAGTCGAAAAAAAATATTAAAAGTTTATAATTATTAATATGATTATTATATAATATTTATTAACGACAATTGTCAATTTACAGATGATTCCTGAAACTGAAAATGTTTGCGAGTCAGCATCAGACGTGACGTTGTCGAGCGTGGAGCATCCTGAGAAATTGAAGAGCCAGCAGGAAACGGAAGTGGCTTCGATAACGGCGTGGAAGAGATACGAGAGCTTCGTCTCGACGATCGAATCGATGGGTGGGAATTACAACAGAAAGCTGATGATCGAGGCGATGTTTCGCGGCGGCGATTTGGTTTACGCCACTCACTGACTCTCGCGATCCGCTGAAAAGTACAACCAAAGTTTTCACCGATTGCGGAGGAAAAAACATTTTTCACGGCCATATTTTATACATCGATAAGGAACAATGCCAAACTTCGAATTACTAGTCAAACGATTTTATCGGCAATTCACTGCGTTTTGCAGTTTCTAACCTCTTTTTTATTACGTAAAATAGATTATAGATTGTATTAATTTTTTTCTTAGCTAACTAGACAAATCGATAAAATTGTATTTTTATTTAAAATTAGAAAAAATGCCGTTTGGTGCGTTGACGCTCACAGAGTAACGAGGCCATTTTCTTATCCGAGAATCGACCATTTTGTGCTATCGAATTTTAAACACGGCATTCACGTTTCAAAGATAATGACAAATTAATGAACGGCTCTAGGAAAAATTTATAGGAATTTCAGTTGTTCTGTATTGTAGGTTAAAATACGGTAATTAGAAAGAAATTTACGTTCCAGTTTGCACGCGTATACACGAGGGTCGATCGACAGGAAAAAAAATACTCAACGCTTTTACGTGTGATATAACCGAGCAGACAGGAATATTCATATATAATGATAATAACATTGGCAATTAGGGCCATTAGAGTAATTGAGTTGACATCGGTCAGCAAACAGTGCAAAAGCTTATAACCTCAAAATCTGTTCTCTAATTGAGCCTGAAAAAGCCGTTAAAAAATATTTATATACATCTAAAATAAATAATCCTCGATGGAAATTTTATAAAGAAAGATTCCGGCAGTATTATCTAGTCGATAGGGAATTTTATGTCAGTTAATACTCGCTAGAATGTAAAGAGAATAAAAGAGATCTAAAAAAAGTTCTGTGTTTAATTTTTTGAATATTTAATTTACGATTGTTTTTAATTTTTAATTTAAACGTTGGGGAATGAGGAAACTAAATTTTTCATGTTCATCAATACATAAAGTCATTGGCTTGTATATATTTATAAGTATAAATACACATTTATATTTTTCGTGAATCATACTTTGACTCAAACCGACAGGGGGCATGTGGTTAGCAGCAACGCGAGTTTGGAATTTTCGCCGCGAGAGCACGCTGCAGTCGCGGAACCGTCGAGTCATGATACACGCAGAAACTTACATTTTTTAAATTCTATTTTTGTATAATGAATATTTTTTTTATATATGAATAGATGTGTATAGGTTTGAATATATATATTACATATTTCATTTCCATGCGCCTGGCACAAACCACAATATCCTATAAATAACCGATGCTTCTTTACAACTGTATAATTCATATGTATATAATTCTATTATCGTTTTTTTTTGTGTATTCCGCGTTACGAATGCGTACAATATAATCTCGAAACGCCCATTTTTTGAAATCTAATTTTTTGTTCATATATATAATATACTTTATTCCATACTTTTTACTTTTTCTACTTTCTCGAAGACAAATAACACATTTGTTGTACTAGAAAAATCGTATTTTCGCCTAAGGCGATCTTAAGTAGTTTCTTTCGCACTTTTGTCTTGCTTCGAATGCTCGTGTCGTGCGGGCATAAGAAAAAAAATCAAAAACAAACGCAAGACAATTTTTATCTTTGACAAACGACTGTTGAAAAAAATGTCGGGTCATGTTTTCGCACGTTTTCGATGAATGGCAGAGGGCGCTTGGCACGGCGGTTATCCACCATTTTGTGCATCACATTTTTCCAACGGTTTTTTCTCGATTACGAATCGCTTGCGAATTTGTTGTTGTATAAATCTTGTAAATAAACGAACATCAATGTGCCGCAGGGTGGTAAGTCCATATTTCTTTACAATTAAAAACATTTTTTTGTATACTAAAGTTTCGATAATTAATAATACTTCCACGATCTTGATTAAAAGACGGTGGGACAGGTGCGAGGGTGGAGAAATTAGAATACTATATAAATTCGTAGGACACAGGTCAAAGAAAGGTCATAATTTTGCACAGGTCTAAAAAAACCTGTCGACAAAAAAACAAAAATTATACTTAAATTCGCTGTTTCTAATTTCCGCAATAATTCATTTTTTCGCATTAAAAAATCAGTAAACATACGTAATGCTGTATTTTAGAGACTGTAAAATGTCTCGTTGTGTCGTTGCATATCTTCGTCACGCGATTATGGGAATTTCTTTAGAGTACGTCGAAAATCGTAAAAATATTGAACAGTGTGGTCGTATTTTCTCGCGAAAAAAACATTAAAAATATAAATCGTTAAAAGCAATAGACTGAATTGAAAATACAGCGCTCGTCGCATATTTCCGAGATGCGAATTTCGAGGTTAGAAAGAACTTGATTACGAAAATTCTGGATTTTTTACCTCCGACGAATTTTTTTCCGTCCATTTTCGAACGAACCAGCGTCACGTAAGAATTAAATGCACTAATTTTTAAGAAAAACCATTCGGGTGTAATTGCCGGACGGTGTAGCACCATTTTGATCTGAGCATAAATGAAAATAAATGATAGAAACGGTATAGGAGAGTCGAGAGTTCAGTCGAGGCACGTTCGCACGAATTTGAGACGTTCCGTACAAATGTAATCCCGACTTAACCCGCTCTCACGAACATATGAATATATATTTGCAGATTTGTAGAACTTCGACAAATATATATTTCATCGCGTCTCAGGACGGCAGTATGTCTAATTCAAGTACGCTCTGAGCACCGGGACAAAATTCCTCGCTCTTGTGAATTCGCGGATTGGTGAAGTTGACCAATTTCGAATTATTCGGCAAATTGTTGAAACGTCTGGGGAGAGTGGCGATCGGATTGGTGCTTGTCCTCGGTCTCTCCTGTTTTTCGAACGAATCGATAGCGTTCTCAGACTCGGAGTTGTGACGTCGTTTCGGCGTGAGGTCGAGCGAGGGACGATGATTGTTGATCTCGCGATCCTCGAGGGTTATCGGCACGGTCTGCATCGACATGGTGTTGCGCCGATCGTTGACGAGCATTCGCGCGTTCAAGGTGACCTCTCTCGCCGAGCCGAATCGTTTGAAGGTCGAAGAGGTCGCCGGGCTATTGAGAAAGCTAACGTCCGTCGTTTGATTGTTGAACGACTCCGGTACTCGCTTCTCTATTTTAATTTCCGTAACGTTCTGACGTATGAGAATGTCAGGCGCGGCTTCGGGCAATGGCTCCTGAGACAGAGGTGGCCATTTAACGTCTCTGCACATGTCGCGCTCGATCGCCAAGAACTTTCGCTTTGACTTGTCCACGTCGTGCCAGCGATAGCGTAACTTCCGGAATACGATGTAATCGATCAGGAAGTGTTCGACTATTGCCGATATGACGAAATTGGATACCCCGTAAATGACGAGAGCGACGCGAAAGCCTCGGTCCTCTGGCACGACGAGCTCGAATTTCGTTTTGAACCAATCGTCGGGCCAGACGGCGAGATAAACCGAGAACATCGACATGAGGAGAAACGAAGCTAACAGGCCGTAATTCGTGAACAGAGACTTTCTGTATGGATGCCCTTTGCTGAATACAACTGCAAGGATTATATATTGGATTGAGCTTACGATGAATATAGTGTAATTCTCAAGGCATCCAACATCGTCCTTGTCCACGGTGGCCGTAGAATTGAAAGGTTCGAACCACTGGTTCTGCCGCAAATGCCATAGACTCGTGTACTGAAATACCGTAACGATCAACATTTGCAGTACGAGGCTGAGAATCGGCGAGGTGCTTATTAAACTCGTCAGCGGTGCTCTTTTAACCAAAGGCCCATCGTAAGCCTCCGTACGGCCGAAGAACCACGCGAATATTGATATTATAAACAAATCTATGTACAGAAACTCCAGATCGGTCAGATTTGATTCTATGCTGTATAGCAACATTACCGAGCTGAATTGCGTCAGCGAATAGCCCGCCATGTACTTAAATATTCCGAAAGAGGTCACCAGTGCTGCTCGACCTTCGCGTATTATACTCAGCAGGCACGATATATTCGTTTCGCGACTCGTAAATGGCGATGCTACCGAAGATTCCGTGTCTGAGAGTGAAATTCCTGTGTGAGCCGCTTTCAGAGCGCCACAGTCGTTAGCGCCGTCACCCACCATAGCTGAAAATATATTTAATAATTTATTTAGTAATATTTTAAAATATGTTGACAATTATTAGAAAGTTTTAACTTTAAACAATTAGTAAAAAGTTTTACTGCGAATAAATGATAAAGAATTTGACTCACCTACGTAGTAACCTAATGCCTGTAATTCTTGAACCAATTGTTGCTTCTGATCCGGTGACATTCGAGCAAAAACTGCTCCCCTGGTGGTAATTCTCGGTAACAATTCGGGATAGTGCTGCTTTATCATGCCCCATGTTTTGCCTGTCATGGAAAATACGTACTTGTTGCATCCGCGCATGCTAGAAAAATACGTAAATGAAAATTTGTTATTTATTTCTATTTCTTCTTCTCATCATTGTATAGAAATATCTTTTTTTCCATTTCTCGGAATATACGCAAGAGTTTATGACAAAAAAAAAGAACATTATTTTTTTTGAATCTTTTTCCAATCTCAGTAGTGTGGAGGAATTTTATTAAAATTTTTTGTCGCAAATTGTATTTTTTAACACGGCTCGGGTCTTCAGCGACCCACGATAAAGTGATGAGGTGCCGAAAACACCGATAAAGTGTTCGGGTTAAACATCACGTTAAAGAAACTTTGTGTTCACTCACTCGTCTGTTAGATAATTAACTCCATTTTCGGTAACATTGTGACCATACGAGCCACTCTCGATGGTTTCCAAACTCGCGATGCTGTTAAGATCCGTCATTTCGCTTATGCTCCCCTGTCCATTCGGTGATTGAGGTGTCTGCTGGTTGCTGCTGCTCTTCGTGAAGTAAAGCTGCGGCTTTATCTGATTCTGCTGCGTTATTGCAGCAATCGTGACTACCGGTACACCCGGTTTTAACATATCACAGTCTCGAGCTACTGACAACGCGGTTAACATATTGTCACCCGTTACCATAACAGTTTTTATACACGCCTTGTTGATCGCCTCGATCACACCGGCTGTCTCGGGCTTCAGCCGATTTTCGAGTACTACGAAGGCTAAGAAAGTCAATTCCATTTCGACGGCTTCGCGACTTATACGCTGTACCTTTGCCCACGGTAAACGATTCAGGGACCTGTGACCGAGAGCGATTACGCGATAACCCTCGGACGTGTATTCTTGTAAAACTGACTCAAAATCCGGAGGTACTGAAAACAATGAATGAGTCGTGAGAACAATTTCATAATATTATAACAATATCAAAAATCATATAAAACGAATCGACAAATAAACGATTAACAAACGTACTGGATTCTGGATTGGAAAGACTGAGAATCATTTCCGGACTTCCTTTGCAAAATAAATCGTAATGATTTGCTCCCAGTGTCCTCGTGATGACGCTCATTCGCTGTAGACTCGACGTGAAGGGAAATTGCCTGACGATACCGATTTCCAAGCCTGGCGACTCGCTTATGTCATCGTCGTCAATTGTGAGATTGTTGATCGATCCGCTCTCGCCGATCTCGGAAGACTCAGATATTTGACGAACCGGCGAGGCAGACGCGATTTTCTCATCACTCTGCACAAGCTTTGGATCTTTCGGTGGTTTCACCACGGTCGGGAACATCATGGAGAATTTCGTATTGTCCGACACGTCCGGCTCCTCGAGACTCCAACCGGTTGATTCAAACATTTTCAGGTCAAGTGGGTCGCCGACCAATTGACCGTCGATTATCGTTATCCCGTGACAAGTGACCATTCCTATCAGTACCTCGTCGACAGGAAGTTTTGATATCTCTTTCGTCGGTACTTGAAATTTCTTCATCGTGGCTGGCACGACGCCCCACATGTCGAGACCGTCCTCCGTCAGAGTTCCCGTTTTGTCAAAGCAGACGCAATCGAGCGATCCCGAAACGTTTATCGCTCTTGGACTCGTGCAATAGATCCTCTTCTTCTCGAGTCGACTTTGAGCGACGAGACGGCCCACAGTCATCGCTGCCGGTAAAGCAGGCGGTACGACGATCGTTATGAGATCGAGAGCTTGGAGAGCGATGTCTCTCGCTGGCACTCCTCGCATCGTCTTCGTCACGATCGTGTAAATGACACCGATACTCGCTATAGCGGCCAACAACTCGATGAATTTGTACGAGTCTTGCTCGAATTTGAAGTCAACCGGTGGAGGATACATTATCGAACGAACCAAACCGCCCTTGCTCGTTGTAAAACCCGTGCGCACTACGACAGCCAATACCTATTAAATTTGAAATTCAGATGTTGAATGCAAATACAATTTGAGCTTTATTTCCGAAGAAATAGAAAATTGTGATACGAGTATGAGGAGTGGTATTCGATCATTGGGTGTCGTATAAAAAGGGGCCTCGTTTGCAATTTAAAAAAAATTAATTTTGATAAATTTTAAGATTTTCATCGATGAAAAAGAAATATTGTGGGTATATTTTACGGAATTTCCCCGTTAACATTTTGCCAACCTTGAAAATTCTCATACTGAGTAAGTGTATGATTTTCACGATATAATTTTTTTCCAAACCTCAAAGGTAGACCATGTTAATTTTTTTCTGAATGTCTTTTGAGAAGTACTCTAACATCTCCTTTTTTCTATGAAAATGGTAATAACCATTTATCAGTTATTTTGAAAAACGCATTTTTTCACCGCGATTAACATGCATTTAAATGGAACAATCATAAAACTTCAAAATCGATAAACTAAAAAACTAGAGGGTAATATTACTTTTTTCTTTTTCTTATCGATTTGTAAATTTTTTACATATATTTTTTTCAAAATTTTCGCAAGAAAAAGAAATTTTTGTGATCGAACTACCTTAATGACCGCTAAGTTGATGCATGAGCTGAAGATTCGATTTTGTTGTCATTGAAAATTTGGACAATACGACTTTTCGCACAAACCTTTTCACCACCAAAATATCTCGTTTGGATGATCCTCGTCCCGCAGAAAAGTGTGTGCCTGGCGTGTTCCTTCGTGTCATAAGTCATTTCGTTCGAAGACGGTATCGGAGTTTTTGTAACTGGCACGGATTCGCCGGTGAGCATCGATTCGTTCAGAATGCAATTCCCGGTGAGGAGAACGGCATCGCAAGGCATGAGGCACCCGTGAGGTGGAATCACCAATATGTCACCTGGCACCAAAAGCTCAGCGGCTACGGAATCGATTTTTCCAGTTGTCCGATCTCGCATCACCATCGCCACATCCGATGAATGCACCGTCGAACGCAACTTGTGCTGATTCTACAATGGAAATTTTCCGTCATAACACCGAAGGATTAAACGGATCTGATCAATATTGACTATTCATGTGTTTACCTTTCGAGTTTGGAAGACAGCCATGAGTATCCCGACACTCGACATTGTTATTATCGCCATTGCGTAATAATAATAATCATCGGCGATCCACAGGCAAAAGCTGAAGATTTGGAAGACGTAGAATGGGTTCAGAACTTCCAGGCAGAGGAGCGTCAGAAAGTTTTTCACCGGAATTACTATTTCGTTGTTACCGTACACGCTTCGCCTGTAGACAGAAATATATTTGATGAGCTATTTTTACCTTCATTTGATATAATTATTTACATTAATTTTGGCTTTTCAGTATACTGTGCGGGTTGTGGATTTTTTTTGTTACCTAAGGAATTGCTTCTGCGAATTGAGACCAGCCATTTGATGAAACATAGAAGTCAGCACTCCGGTGTCAAGTCCAGTCAACTTGTAAAATTCCGATCTCTCGGTATCCCATACGTAGGTCAGTTTCTTGCAATTGAACGTAATGATCGATGGAACTTCTACGAAATTCAACAACGCTTCGATTAGAGAAATTGCTTTTTTAAATGGTATTTATTTAAAATAAACTAGTTTAATTTACCTCTAAAGTGGCCTCCGTGAGTGTGAACGGACAACAGAGGATTTTCGTTGACTAAAATTTCACCGTCCAGCCACGGCTCCTTGCTTGCTGTAGTTGGGTCGTCCATCGCTTTTTTTCTGTAAAAAAAAGTTATCCGTAAGCAAATAGATTAGATTTTAATGTAAAAATTATATTTAATGTAAATATATTATATTTTACTGTAAAAATTATATTCAATGTGAATAGATTATATTTTAATGTAAACATTGTATTTAATATAAATCTAATACATTTTAATGTAAAAATTATGTTTAATGTAAATAGATCATATGTTAATTTCATCAATAAATTTTCTCAAGATCTGTGAACACTATCCGAGTTTCCAATTATAAATATATGCAATCTAATTATAAATATATGACATTTTATTCTCAACTTACACGACATCCATGGCAGTCATCGTTTTGAGTTTTTTGACATAGTAGCTTGTGTGCTTGCCCTGAAATCGTTCAATAAGTAAAACGGTGTCGGCTTCTTCGAGTGGACAATTTGAGTGGGTGGAGAGGAGCATAAGTCGTGGCACCCAGTGAAAAATCAGGCGGAGCAGACCGCCGGTCATAATTATCAAGAGCCAGGTGATGACTGTATATTTCTGGTTTCTCCGGTATCTGTCAACAAGGAAAAAAGATAAATATCAATTTCCTCATCGAACTCGCAATTTTTTTTCTTCGTACTGAGATTGCGAAATTATTGCAGAATCAAGGAAAACGAATAAAAATGGAAATGGGGCTCACCCATAAATTTCCATCTGATCTTCTTCGCCTGGATTGATGTAATCCACGCCATTCTTGAGCTGAATGAGGCCATTGCCTCTGGTACCTGAAACAATAGAAAAGAATTTTTTTAAATTTATTCATTTTTCTCTAACTTTTACTCTATTTTGTCCTTCAAATTCTTAATTAAATTAAAGTATTCTATTTTTCTACGTAAAAAAAAAAAAATTATTTGCAAAAATCTCGAAGAGATTATCGATTTTCGAAACCGCAAGTGGATTTTCTCGTTCCACCGAGACTTTCACTCTGAGATTTCGTAAGAAAACGTCTCCTTGAAATATTGGCAACGTTCGCATATCAGCTGAATTAGATTGTCCCGGTATTTTCCGGATTTCCGAATTCCTTACCCTCCAACAGCTCGGTTTTCTGTTCTCTCTGATTCTCGGTTCCCGTTCCCGAGTCGCGCTTGCTGAAAGCGTTGTAAGCGTTCCTTGCGAAGCTGAGATTCAATTTTTTTGGTGTCGACGGCATTCTGACGGTTTTTCGATCAGCAGCCATTCACGTTGACACTCGAAGCGACTCTTACCTCGTTATTATTATTATTATTATCAATGTTATTACAATTATTATTATTATAACGATCAAGTGACGTTTCAACAATTGTTTTCCGCTCTTCGTTATATCTCTTAACTTATCTTAAAAATATTTTAAGTACGGCACTCGTACGCTTGAAAATTCTTAAAAACTAGAGATTATTGTCCTTTCGTGAAAATGATTTAAGCGTTATCGGAGCGTCAATCGCGAGTAGGAAGTGGATTGGGGCCGCCGACGAGGTCCGATCGTCATAAATCGTGATGCACCGCCGATAAATTCGGGTGGTAAAAGCGTTTGGAATGAGTGTCAGTGGCCCTCGAGGGTCGATTCCGTATGCGCGCGACCTCTTTAAGTTCGTCGGGGCCGCTCAGCCGGGGTCAGGGACACGGAGTCGCGTGTTCGGATACTCGCGTTAACCCCGTCTGCTACCGGCACCGATTACCCGCCATTTCGGTGTCTCTCTTGAGGGTCCTCTTGTAAATCCTCCAGCCGTTTACGCGAGGCATCTGATCCGCATGCGTCCTCAGCCTTATCCACGAACGATCTCTCGCGCGATCCGTCGGATCTCCGGGAGGTCGTACGGAGACGTTAAAATCGAGTTCTCTTTGACGCTGAGTTAGCCGAAGCTCGTGCTATCGCTCCGGGTCTCGCCTCGAGACAGGAGTCTCGTGTCAGTCTCCAGGGTCGGTGAGCTTGCGCCAACCGATTCTTGGAGTCGTTACCGCCCTCTCGCCCTCGCTCATGCCGCGTTCCAATTCACCGAGCGTCGGCAGCTCCGGAGACTCCGGACACCGCTCGTCAACGCGGAAGACTCCTCCGTCGGTCTCCTCCGAGGATTCGATTCCCTTAGAATCGCAAACTCCAAATCCCCGTGCGAACGATTCTCTGTTGTACTCGTGCCACCCTTTTTTTCCGCTACGCGATCTCAAATACATTACGGGCTGTCTCGTTGATTTACTCGCCGTCTCGTGCGTTGCTCGATCGGCGATTTTTTTCACTTTCGCCCTCGATCCTCGAGCTTTCGACTCCTCGGACACGTACCCCGAGATCAATCCTCGGCTGAGCTTTTCACAATTGAAATTGACACAGTTCGCTCTCACTCGAAACACGACGATATAGACCGTGACAACTCGTACCTGATGGTACGGGGAAAACTACGGACTTCCCGGAATCAATCGATCGTTCGCGCTCGTCCCGCTCTCCGACCTTCTCTTTCGTTCGAGAAATACCGAATAAAAAAAAGAAAAAACGTGACACTTTGCGAAGCTGCAAGGCTACGAACAACGCGCGAATAGGAGACAAAAAATATTCACAGGAATGCGAGAGACTGCAAATTATTTCGCATTTATATTTAGACGGTCGATCCAACAGATGTTTTATAAAATCTTGATTCGCGTAATTTTTAGACGTTTCAATCTTCACACGCGTTGAATTAAATTTTTGTTAGATTTTTTTTTCTTTTTTTAATAAGTTTCGTCGACTCTCCTTTTTTAGGCTTCAAAATTGGCACTGTCACCGTTCTCAAAATAAATCGGGTTTTTTTTTCGGTGTCGGCTCAATCCTCTCTCGGCTGCGTGCACGCGGATCGGGACGGTCAATTCGGTACTCTCGAAATAAAAATGATATTTATAGAATTATATTTCGATCTTCCATCGACAACGGGGAAAAAGGGAGTTAATGTCGATAATTAAAAAAAGTCTTCGAACACAGGCTCGACGTAGTTCTCTCAGATGATCCGCTTAAACGATTCGCCCTCTTCGGGACTTCTAAGTACAGAAAACACGGTGCAGCAACAGTTTATTCCCAACATCTTGTTCATTCTCGCTCGGTTCACTCTATTCTCTGATTATTTTTATTATTCGCTGCCACAAATATTTTCACTACCGTTCCATTATCTCGTCAAATCATAAAACGTAAAATAAAAAAACTCATCGACCCGCCACGAGCGCACCGCGAGCGATTTGAAGCCTCGAATGAAGAACTTCACTAAATTGATTTTTTCCTTATTTTTCGAAACAGCTTTCACCGCTTTGCGAACATCGCTTACGTTTGCGAGATTCACATTTGGATTGATATGTCGATACGAGGTTTGAGAGCGAATCACAGACCGTCGGTGATGAAACGTGAAATGAAAATGAAAGAAAACGAAGAGCGAGTCTCGGCTAGATTCAACGTGTATCGTAACAAGTCGTTATACAGCCGAGAGAAAAGTTTTTCGCGGAAGAACGTGAATCACACTTCCGACGAGCCGAGAGTATCTGATTCCTTGCACATGAACCGAGAGCTATTTGAGCGCCTCCCGGAGTCTTCGTCGATAAAGGAGAGACTGCAGAGTGGTGTTGGTGGGTACACTTGTGGGGAGTCTCGAACGCGGTTCGATGTTTACCCCTGCGCGGGCTCACGCTGATTCGACGATTTTCGGCGAAACCTCGTGCTACTCGTGTGGAGAAAAAAAATATGGCTGACTGCGCTGCTTGTGCCCACGAGACTCGACGCGGGTGTTCGTCACCTCGTGAGATCGTTGGAGTCGAGTTTCGACGACGATTCTCGTCACTCCGTGTTCGTGCTGTATCTGAATTCCCGAGAACGGCAAGAAACTCGCTGATACGGAATTTCACTGACTCACGAGACTCGACAGTCACAATTATTCAGCGTCTAACAAAACGATCAAGGGGATGCGCTCTGTGCAGTTTGGCAGTAGCTGAGGACATGCGCGCTGACGCCGGCTGGACGGTTGACGCTCGTCACGCGCCGCGCACAGGTGCGGAACTACTTTGGGCGTCGTTAAACAGATGGCGCCCCTGGTACGAAAAAAATCCCGAAAAAAAAGTAATTTCGGACGCTCTCGTCTCACGCTGCAGAATCGATAGGCGGTACGTGAGTATGTCGTGGTTCGCTTCGAATAATGATTCGGAGATAAATACCATTTATGAAGATTGACAGATTTATTGATTAAAATTGACGTAATTTGTAACGAAATTGAAAGACCGGTTGTTTCATATTTTTTTCAGAAAAAGCGGATTATTGCTCGTGCAGCGCTGCGATCGAGATTATCGGGAACGGGGACAAAATTCTAGTTTCCTGTGATGAAAACTGTTAGTGAGCATTTACATTTTGCAGTCAATATAAGCTCCACGTGACGTCGCCGTTACGCAACGTGCAGCAACTCGTTTCCAGCTCGTAGGGTGACCCAATTTTTCACATTAATACGCTATACCCAAGGCTCGTGAGGAGAAAAGAATTTTAATCCTCGAGACTCGCGCGGTTTTCCACATTTTTCTCTCTTCCAAAGGAAGAAAATAGCTCATCGAATGCTTTGGGGCCCTTGAGAGTTTAGCGCCTTCACTGCGAAATGTTCTTGCGTTCCCCTTCCAATGTTATTGAAGTATTGAAGCCGCGTTGGGCATTCGACCGTCGACGGAATCGATGAGAAAACTCGCAGAGTTTATTTTTATTGTATACGCAGAATTTATTTCTAATTGGAAATTCTTTTTTTCAATAATTTCTTTTATTTTTGGTAATTTATGAGACTCGGTGTCGTATATAAATTCGTAATAAGCGTACGAAATGAAAAGAAAATAGACGGGAACGAACCTCGTCGCTCGTCTCGACTCGTTCACACAAATGCGGACGCACATTCGTACGCACACATTTATTCGCGTTGGACATTCGTGCTCCCGTTAATTACGCGAGACGGCCTTTTAAACGGCGCGTTGCGTCTTGTTCTCGTTTGTAATTCATCGGTTTCGCCGCCGGCTCGCTTATTCCTAACTCGAGTTCTTCTTCTTCTCTTATTCTTCTCACGGGTTATACTCTCTCGCTGTAGCCTCTCAACTCTCGTGGATACGAGAATGTGTGTATTATAAATACATGTTATTAAAGTTATTCGGCACGCGCAGCTACACTAATTTTCCTTCCAAAAGATCAAGTACCATTTTCGACGTTTCAACGACCTCTCAACGATTTTTTTTGTCTCGATCTTCAAGCTTTTATTTTCATTAATTGGAATGGCGCTGTTGACTCAAATTTTTAATTTTGCGGCGGGGAAAATAAATTTGGATATTGGAGGATGAAAAATTTAAAGATAACATTTATTATGGATAGGTGAATTTTTCAATTTCATTTTTCTTCTCGTCACGATTAGGGAATTTCTAATTAGATATAATGTGAGGTTTGATATTAAAATTAAAGAAATTTTTGAAAATTTTCTAAATTCGAAATTTTAGGGTTTATGTATTTTGTCCCATTGGATCGTATATTGATTTATCGTGAGTGATTTTAAAAAAAATTTCTGAGACGAAGCTGATGTAATTGGATGTAATAATTAATTGGATATCTCAGTTACTTGACAAATTTTAACACTTTGAAAATCGCCAAACAAATTAGCCTCAAGGATGTACTAAGATAATTCCAAACGGTGGTGAAAATCTAAAAGTTTGACCAGTCACTGATAATAGAACACTAATGCTTGTGTGCAAATTTCAACTTAATTCACTGAATCGCTTAAAAATTATCATAAATTGAATATTACACATTATTCTTATGCAGATTGATCAACAGTGAAATCATAATAAATTATAAATATCGAAAAAATGGTAGCAGTTGCTTGTAAATTTTTTATAAATTGTTTTAATATTAAAGAAACTTTCTGTCAAATTTTATTAACTTGCACTAAACAGTTATTTATAGAAAATTTTGCACTTATGACAACGAAACGAATTTTTGTCTCTAACAGTACGTGAAAATTGATCAAAACAATGAGATTTTATTGATAATTTTTTTCTACCCTCAGTATACACATAAAAATGTTAATAACCGAGTTTACACAATTTTGTCGGAAATTTTTTTTTAAAATCATTTAAACAATAAATAATATTAAAATTGTAGATGAAACATTAGGAACCTATTGAGTATCATTCGAAATATCACAATGAAAAATTTCAACTTTCTACATAACAAAAAACAAAGATTAAATTTTAACAATTCAGTATGGAAAAGTCACTTTTGTCTGGGATTGTACCTCCAGTTTATCCTTAAATTTTCTTACAAAATCGTCAAAATTTTATTTTATTTCATGACTGTACCCACTTTTGGTACTTTTCCGTAGATAACGAAAATACTAATCATTCACATTCTAACACTTAAAGTCAAGGTGAAAATTTGGAAAAACCGATCCAAGAATTAAGATTGCATTCTCATCAAAAACTTTTAAGCTTTACTGAGAATCGTTATACAGCGTTTTCGTTACGAACAGCAAGTGTTATCCAAGAAAAGTCAAAATAACACTTCAATTTGGGAATTCTTAGAAACTTGGAAAATTATGCTGAGAGCTCCCTCATGAAAATTTACCTTTTTGATTATTGAATGACTTCCTACAGAGCGTACTATTAATATTACATTTTATTCTTTCCATATCAAAAAATAAAAATCTTCACAGCACAAGAATTTCATAGCCCAAACTTCTGTTACAAAAATTTCACTTCCTTAAAGTGACAACAAATTCTTTGTCGATTTTCCACTTAAAAGATTCGAACAATTATCAGACATTTATCAATCGTATATCTTCTATTAGATGGTTGCGATAAGGCGAGCAATATATTGAAATTGACATAAAAATAGCTGGGATGAGAAAAACGTGAGTCATCGAGGCGTTGCAGAAAATTTTGCAAACTCTCGTATTATTATCGTCATTGGTATTTTTTATCACTTGAGCATTTGTAACAGTCTCTATTTTCTTCGTGAGTAACTCACGTTTTTGGAATCGAGAAGATTTCGCAGTGAAGAGACGAAGTTTGTTGTATTCGTCGGAGGGAGAAAAAAGGATGCGGAAGAACTGGTTCTTGGCTTTCGCCGGTAGGCGACGCGCCGCCGTTCTCGCGCGAGCCTTCGCTGGTAATAAATGCGAGATATTAAAGCTGGCACGATTAGTCGGAGGCTTTTTCGGACAGGTCCTTAAACACCTGACCAGTTTTCCACGCCGGTCCGACAAACGAGAGGGAATCCCCTCTTGCCTCGTAACTTCTCAGTCGAGTCATGCACATCCCTCCGAATCTTAACAATTTCACAAAAAAACGAGAGATAAAAATATTTAAGATCTTTTTATTTTTAACTAACTACTATGAGATGACGAATCCGAGATCGTTGCCAAAAATTATATGGCCAAAACTCATTGACTCTCGTTGGCGACGTTTCACTGCGGAAGTCGCATCCGAGTGGGCGAATTTACTCGATCGTAATTTTTCGTCGCGACTGAATCGAGTCATTCATGAAAATATGGAAATTATCGTGTCTGATAATAATTTGCAAAGTAAGCGAATGTTCATTGTATTTTTAAATATTTTTATTATTTAATTTTCATTATCAGTTTATATTTTATAATAATTTTATTGTATTGATATAATTACGAATGTTGAGAGTTGAATGTATATAGTTTAATAGCAGTTACATCCGATATCGTTAATGACATCGCATTAGAGTTCAATTTTTAACGATCGGCAATGAAACGTTCAGTCCTGACCCTTGCAACGTCGCGACGCTTGAGATAACTTGAAAAAAGGTGACTTTTTCTGTCCACATGTTTTTTTAATCTTTCATTTTCAAGGAGTTCTATTTTTATTTTTAAAAATGTAAAAAGTTGACGTTATGAGGAAATATCTTAAAAAATAATTGTGCACAACAATATAATCAGGAAACGTAATTTTTACTATACAACTAATGACAAAAATTCGAAACGGTGGTAAAAATTTGAAAAAATGACTTCAGTTTTGACGAAATTTATTTCGAAAGTTTATTCGACAAATTTTATTTTTATAAAAGCTTTGAAAATGATATAAAGTCGACAAAATCGATATTGATGTAAATTTCTCAGAAATGTCTTGTTTATCTCTAATTATAGCTGATTTTTATTTAATTTATTGATTGGAAGCACAAAAATTGTCGGAACCACGTGTAAAAATCTTCATATCCGCTCGTCATCGACCATCTTTTATCTATATGAGCGTCATTGACAAAACATATTAAATTTATAAAATGATTTCAGGGATTACTCAAAAACTGGGCGATCGATATCTCTCAAGACAGTCGTAAACTTTTATTACGCTCCGTTTTTTATCGTCCGCGAGTCAGGTAACGAAAATTTTACGACTGTCTTCGTTAAGGTACGTTTTTCATTGTGTTGACATTATTATGCAATCGAGGAAAATAGACTTATTTTTCCATCGTTTTTCTGATAGATAGTCGCTTTTTGCTTCAGTGCTATCTGCTTTTACGGCCAATATTTTTATATGAAGAAAATTGTTCCTATAACTTTTTTTAAATTTCGAAAAAAAATGTTTTTTATCTTCGTGAATTTTAAGGATGAACTGGAGATACAATCCCTGACAATAGTGACTTTCCCATACTAAATTGTTAAAATATATTTCTTGTTTTTCTGTTAGAAAGTTAACATTTTTTATTGGTATATTTAGAATGATGCTAAATAGGTTTCTGATGTTTTATCAATAATAATCATGTTGTTTATTGTTTAAACAATTAAAGAACAAAAATGTGAGACAAAATTGTTTAAACTTGGTCATTAACATTGGTAAATAATTACCTTAACATTTTTTGGGTACTGATAGTAAAAAAATTCTCAACAAAATCTTATCGTGTAAATAAATTGTTAAGTACTGTTAGAGAGGAAAACTCGTTTTGTTGTCATGAGTGGATAATTTCTTACAGACTGTTTAGTACGTGTTTATGAATTTTGGCAGAAAGATTCTTTAATATTTATTGATTCTTTAACATCTTGAGAAAAAATTTACAAGTAAATATTATCATTTTTTCAAAATTTATAATTTATTCCAATTTCGTTTTCTATGAATATGCATAAGAATATACGTGTAATATCCAATTTATTATAAATTTTGAACAATTTAGTTTATTGAGTTGAAATTTGCATAAAAGCATTAGAGTCCTATTATCAGTGACTGGTCAAATTTTCAGATTTTTACCACAGCTCAAAGTTATCGTGAATACATCCTTAATCGAAAATTTCCATTCAAAAAAAAGTTTTATCAAAAAAGTTTGATCCAAACATCGAACGATCAAAAAGTTTAGTCACTTGAAGTGAAGAAAAAATGAAATTTAAGGTATTTCGGTATTTCAAGGTAATTTAATTAGATCGAGTGCAAATTTACTTCCTCGCGTCTTTCTCTTCTAGAATCGCACGCTTTCATACGCTAGTTTCCTAATGACACATATCGAAGCTGAAGTCGCCTTGGTATTATCGAGAATCTTTCAAGAGGTCACGGAACCTCGTGCTTCGTAATGAACATTGGAACATGTCGCGTAATTGAACCGTGAAATATTTATCTTTCATTGAAGCTTTGTTGACTAAGCTGAGGCACACTATATATAGCTATATTCATTAAAAATTTCCAATTTTCTAGGACCCAAATAAAACACCAGCGATCGTTTTCTCTTTTCGCTCGTACCTTATCGTGAATTCGTCGATCTTTCGAGAATGAATAACAGGCTGCTTGCTTTACGATGTAAACCGTTTTCTGATATTTCAAATCGACGTTACGTCTTAATTAATTTAATTTTAATTAAAAATTCAAAAATGCCCCGATATTTTTTTTCGATAAAAAAATTATTATTCGTTGACGACTCAGCGATATTTGAATAATATTTTGATTTTACTATTCTTGTTTATCAACACTGGAGCAGCATTTCTTCGTCGAGTATAGCAAAAAATTGAACATGAAGGAAGTGACTTTATCTTTGAGCTCGTGACCCGCATAATTTTCAAGGCCACGATCAAAAATAACGACGAAGATGATTAAAGAAATCTCGATTGAAAATTTTATTCACAATATTTTTCGGCCTCACCGATAAAGACTATTAAATTTTCGCACGTATCGAACTCACCGATGTGAGTTGTATACGAGAATTTTTCGTTCCTCTTATCAGTGGGCTCTGCGATTTCGACACAAAAGAATTTCGGATTTACGGAGCGTAAGAAATTAATGTTATACCAATAAATAAAATTTCGTTGCCATCTTACCGTCCATAATATCCATTATCGTTGATTTTTTGTCTCGTCACGTGAATCGAAAATTCGGTGGTCGATCGCTCGTCGGACCGATGCAGGAACTCACTTATCGATCCAGATTTTCTGAACTTTCAACTCTCTCGGCTTTCAATAACGTAACCCCATCTCGGTCGAGCTTCCGTACGCGGATCTCCGATGCGAAACGATTCAACAAAAACTCGCGTCAAAATTCAAAAGTAAAAAAAAAAAGAAGGAGAATTTTAAAGAAGGCGTGAGAGGTTTAATAAAAACGAGAGCAGGAAAAAAATGGCGCGGAACTCGATTCATGCGTGGTTTCGCAGCCGAAAATCCGATGGACTCGGCCAGCAGCGAGACCAACTACATGTTAATTAATGTGCGTGACGGGCCGACGAACGTTTGAGCGTGCTGCACGCACACTCGAGCGTCCTGCACGCGACTCGATCCTTCCGATCGTTCGACTCGGTCGATCGCTCTCTTACCCCCCACCCCCGCGATCACGGGCTCCCTCTCGCTTTACCCCGCTACGATGTGCCGCAAAACTCTTTTGCCCGTAATTGGGGCCTACCACGTGAAAATATGTTATCTCTCGCTCTCTCTCTCTCTCTTTTTCTATCTTTCTCTCTTTCTGTCTCACTGATTAAAGTCCCCTCTTTGCATTCACCAGCTCCGACGACAAGTATTTCGTCACTTGGCACATACTCGAGCTTTCCAATAGGAGGAAAATCTAAACAGAGTTCGAATTAATAAGAGAGACAAAGAGAGAAAAGAGGGAAAGAGAGAGGGGACATAGAAAAACGAGGGGGTGGGATATTATAATTGAAGACAGAGAAGAGACAGAGAAACGAGTTTATTATTCCTTATCGAGTATCGATTCTTCCTCCCACTCCGGAGGTTGATCGTTCCAATCTTCTCTCAAAGCCGTAAGAACGAATCTCTTATCTTGACAAAACAACTAGACGCGGCGAGATCTTTTACTCTTGCACGTGAATTCCAGCTTAAGTCGAGCTCGAAAGCGCGATTGCCTTTCTCTCTTGCTTTTTTTTTCTCTTTCTCGTATTCTCGTCTCTTTCGACATCTCTTTTCATTAGTCTGTCTCTCTTGCATCGTTACCGGATCGTTCTGCAAACAAGCTCGCGATAGGATATGAAAAGAATTTTGAGGAAAGTAACGACCCGGCATTCAATTGAAGATATCTGTTGAAATTTTTACTGTGTACGAAAAAAAAATTCTCAGTCGTTGAGGAAGGACTGGAGATAACGGTTGTAAAAAATCTGGAAATTTGACGAATCATTGATAATAGAATACTAATGCTTCTGTGTAAGTTTAACTCAATTCACTAAATCGTTTAAAAGTTATAATAAATTGAATATTATGTATGTGCTCTTATGCGGATTCATCGAAAACGAAATTGTAATAAATTATAAATATCGAAAAAACGGGAGCAGTTATTTGTAAATTTTTTCTCAAAATTTTTAAATATTAAAGAATCTTTCTACCAAATTTCATTAACTTGTACTAAACAGATTTTGAGAAATTATCCACTTATGAGGATAAAACGAATTGTCCTCTCAATACTGTTTTTTTCTACTGTCAGCACACATGAAAAATGTTAATAACCGAGTTTAAGGAAGAATTGACCCTATTTTTAAAGTGGTAAGAAAAAGGTAAAATTTTGTGGACTTGTTTGAAAACGGCTAAAAAATTCTTGTGCCAAATTTGAGAATGATTCACTAAATGGTTTTAAAGTTATGAACTTTCAAACTTTTAAGATTTAACATTGTGTCTTATGGAAAATTCATATAAATGTTCTAAACAAATAAAAAAGGTACCATCTCCGTAACATTTTTTTTATATATTTCATATGAGTGTTCAATGCTAATTCCAAAATTTGAAAGCATTTCTCTAAAATTTTCTATTTTAATTGTTTAAATAATGTTAATTGTTAAAATGGTTTAATTAATAATTGGAAGTAGTTAATCGCTATTGCAGCTAATACACAAAAAATTCAGCACCCTTTCAAAAGACTAGAAAGTAAACAATTCGCAAATTTTTGGTTCTGAACATACTTTTGACATGGATTGTACCTACCATTCCTCCTTAAACGATTTTGTCAAAAAAATTTTTTTTTAAATTATTTAAACAATTACTAATATAAAAATTATTGATCAAACATTAGAAACCTATTGAGTATCATTTCAGATATCACAATAAAAAAATTCAACTTCAACAATCCAGTATGGAAAAGACATTTTTGTTAGGAATTGTACCTCCAGTAGATCCTTAAAGTGGCTCTGAGATTTTTTAATAAACGGAATAATATGAGTGTCGATGTATAAACATACTTTTTGATATATGATATTCATCGTTTTATTCAATTTGTCCTGTTTATTATTTGCTGAGAAAACACGAAAATTCTATTATTGTCGTATCAATTGCTTTCTTTATTGCCGAGCTAATTTATGTACATACCATTTGTACCTTTCAAATCATGAGTAATTTACAATAATATTAATAATAAAATAATAATAATTATTATAATAAAGAAGGTCGATATAAAATATCGATAGGACGCTTGGCGCTAGCTCGTTAAATAAACGTTCAAAAATAATAATTAATTATACAATTAGAATTGAATATATTAGAATTTTTTTGTCACATCCACACGACGAAATTTCCGTTCAATATCCATTTTTTTGCCTGTTTTCCTCACGGCCGATTCTCTCAGCACGGAGTTTTATCGTCAACGTGAAAAATCCTAATTTCGTTGTCTCATGTCAAAATCTTCTTCTCTGTTTTTTTCTGTACGACTATAATTTCGAACGAATCCGAGATTCGAATTCGTCTCGCTGTTTGCCAATTTTTGCAAATATTCTCAAGCTTTGTTCCATCGGCTGAATTCGACGTACGTGAAAATTCGAATTACATTAAAATTCAGCTATCGATTTTGGAAGTTTTGAGATTCTCCAATTTCTTATCTATTTCGATCGCCGGCTCCTTCAGAAGTCCTTCTTCTTGCTCTTGTCAACGAGAACGTTGTCGTGATAGCTTATCTCCTGTCCAGCGACCGCGGGATGAAGATAGTGGGGCTCGACGTCGATTTTCTCTTTGACCTCGGAATCGAGCACGAGGGAGTGATGCGGACCCCGGTGCAGGAGACCGGAAGTTCCGTGATGAGATTCGTGTTTCTCGTGCTCGTTCTGTTTACCATTCTGATGATGCTGCTGATGTTGAGGATGATGTTGCTTGTGTTGGGACGCTTCTTCCTCGACTTCGGTTTCCTGGCCGTATTTTTTCAGGAGCTCTCGCAATTTTTCCAAATCAATCTCCTCTTCGTATTTCGTGAAGAGTTCCTTCGCGTCGTCCATGTCGATCTTCTCGTTGCCTTTGAAGTGTTTCAACAGTTGGACGAATCTCTCGTTCGCCTGGACTCCGTCCTTCGTGGTGTTCTTCGAAGCGTTTAGATTTGGATTGAGAAGAAGGTCGGGAGTCTCGTGAACGATGTTCACGTTCTTGTCCATACCGTCTTCACCGAGGGATTGCAGTAGGGTGTTGTAATCCGGCTTTATCCTCGAAGTTTCGGTGCACGAGCTGCACGAACAGTTTGTTATTATTTGCACTTTCTTCTGCATCGTTATCGCTTTGTTGTCCTCGTCCTTGCAATCCAAGGTCACCTGGAATTAGTGATTATTTGTTTTGATTTCATTTGTTAAGAGTTTGAAAAAATATTGTTCAAGGAAAAAAAGATTATGGAGCGAAAAATACGTAAAGTATGAAATAATGTTGCGTCTCGCCAAAGAATAAAAAATCGTAAATAAAAAAAGATTTTAATTTTTTTAAAATTAAGTCCTATATCTTAAAGTGATTTACAAGCAGCCTCTAATCAATGATATTTAAATTCCACATTGTTTACTGAGATTTGTTTTGTAAATTGGGTATTGGTTGTTGCAGACTTGAAGCGTGATGGGCGTGCCAATGTCACAGTAAATTGTTAACATGTCACGTACAAAGTTGCTTGATTTCAAAATAAATCAATAACCTGCTCAAATAATAATGCTATCTTTAAAAATGGTTGTGAAAATGTAAAATGTTTTTTGCAATTTTAATTCTCTATTCAGTAGGAAATATTGCGTACATAGAGATTATATACATTTCCAAATAGTTACGAGTAAGTCAATGCAATCTTCTATTGCGGGGTGCTTAAGCAATGTTTTTAAAAAATGTAGAATATCGAAATGGTTTTATCGTTCATACATGGATATTTGATTTTACCCTACATGGTTTTCTTATAAATTTGTTCATTTCCACCTATCTCCAATTGTTCCATATCAAACGATTACAAGTACTGTTCTGATATCATGTCAACTACTATACCCAGAAATCTGCAAAATAGATATAACAAATAACTGAATACTTTGAGATACTGTTATGTACAGTCACAAGTTTAGTATTTCCATTATAATTTCCTACGTTTTACTGTAAGTCTTTATAGTTTTCGTATAACCCGATATTGAACAGTAAGGCTCTGTAAAAATGATACTATCAATAAAATCCGTAAAAAATGAATAATTTATTTGATGAATTTCGTTTTTAATTAAATTCAAATTAAATTTTAATTAAATTTAATTTGATTGAAAAAAATGTTGTATGATTGGTTCTAATATTTTTTGGTATGCAACCAATCGTGTCATAAAGTGCGCCTGGTTGCGTACCTCAATATATCCGAGCGGATTATTTATTTCAACACTGATCAAAAAATGTATCCCTTTTCTGAAGAAATATGAGGATGAGTGAATAAAAAATGTGATCGCCAGACTGCTATAGGAAAATTTTTTGAGATGATTGTATTGAATTGTATGTATACTTGTATTAAATTTATGTTTTCGCCTTTTGCACGTTGGATTGCATGAATCTTTTATTTGATCAATTTTAAAAGATTTTTTATTGCAGGAAAAGAATCGTTTTGATTCCGATGATTTAATATTCTATTTATTAAAATAGAAAAAATGGACGAAGACGAAAAATCATACTGTGCAAAATTCTTTCATCTACTAGTTTAGAAAATGTCAATTTATTTCTGCGAGTTCCGGAAACTCTTTGTAATTATGTAAATGAACCAAGAAAGAATTTTGTATAGTTGGCTTGAACAGTTTTCTAATATGCAACCGATCGTAGCATATAATGCGCCCGATGCATGCGTGCTTCGATGTATCCGGAGCGGATTACTCATTTCCATACCATTAAAGTGTAATACTTACTATAGTACCATTAGAGCGGTATGACAATACTTTCAAAGTTTTTCTCAATAAAAAGCTACAAATTACTCTGCAGGTTATTGGAATTAAAATTTTCCGATGTGAAAATGGTAGTTGGTAATTATCAAAGAATATAAAGACATTTTTCCACGTTTTGTTAACAAAAGAAAGGAAAAATTTTCTTTTCTGCGTGCCGATTCATTGGCTTTATTTCATATACTGTGCCTAATGCTATCGTTTTTTTAGCACATATGCCTAACAGAAACAAAACATGAACAATAAAATCAAAGAACGATTTTATTGTTTCGATAATTTTATTTAATTCAACAAATTAAATGAACTGTTTATTTCATGTTTTTTGAATTAAAACAAAAATCTCAATCGGTTACTCTCAAATTTCAGTGACACAAGTGCTCAAGATAGTATCATTAGAATTAAATATGTGATTAATTAATACCACATCATAGTCATTCAGAAAAAAAATCTCTTTTAATTAGATTATTTCATTAACATAACACAAATAACGTACTGGGACCAGTATTTCAATGCTAATGAATCAATTAACCCTCAATCCGTGAACCGGGGTCGTTTTCGTCTAGGCCAAAATTTCGTTTTCGAATTTCTCTAACGTCGGCGACTTGGGCGTCACTGGACGAGAACTAAAAGTATAGGCAGATAGGTGTATGATCGCCCAAGGACAAGTCTGGCAGTCGGTTATTGTCAGAGTACCGAGTCGAGGAAATCGGAGCAGGACGAAAACGACCCCGGTTCACGGATAACGTAAGTAAAATCCACTTTTCTCGAATTTTTTTTTGTTTTTGGCGTAAATTTCAGTGTTTTGAACTCATAATAACGTTTGTAATGTAAATATTTCAGATTCCAACGAGAAGCAATGGTCAACCAATTTGCGAGGAACACCGGGTGAATATGTGCAACAATTGCATTTGAAAAATTTTTTGTACATGCGATCTTTTTTACATTTAATATGTTATTATATAACCTAAACACGTAAATAAAACAAGAAATTAAAAATTATCTGTGATTTTCAGCATTTTTTTCGCGTTTTGACCTCTCTAAAAATTGTCCATGTTCCCCGTGCAAAATAGGGTATCTGGTTTATTCTTGCGATACCGTATTATTTTGTTCCTCAAAGAACAACTTTTCTCCTTTACAAATCTGCTTGTTAAAGTTAATTCTGATTATTTTTACGCCCGTAGCATTTTTTAAACGAAAAAGGTTTTTTGCGCGCATTGCCTCAAATTTGTTAAAAAAATATTATTAAAAATAGAAAAATCTATATTTTTTGTTTTCTGCCTTCAACAGGAGGATATGAAGAACAATTGTGAATTTTTTCAGATTTTTTTATCGATAACTGTGAGTGACAGCGCTCAGCCGAAAACGACCCCGGTTCACGGATAAGAGGCACCGAAAAAACGTGAATGGATTGAAGGTTAAATATAATATTGAGTAGGTTTTTTGAACCAACAATAAATTAAGAGCCTTTCAACTCAATGCAACAGAATATAATGTATATTGATCTCAGTGTGGAACAATGGTAATTATTCTAGGCGCTGAATTAGTGATAAAGTTAAACAATCAATTATCTTATTGGTTATTCAAAAATTTCGTGACATTTTTTAAGTCGGGTCTGGAGCTATTCGGGTATTCTTCATCGACAGAAAATTTCCAATCGACCAACATTTTAAAATTGAAAAATGAGAAAGTTTTATGCCATCAGCAGTTCATCAATAAACAAACAAAAATCATAACCAATTTAAGGATATCACACAAAAAACTTTGCAAAATAAATTAGTTTGAACTGAAAGCATGAGCGAAGTCATTGTACTGTTGCTATAGTATATTAAAAAGGTCATACATAAGCGATTGAAGACATGATGGATGAAAGGTCTGCAGTGAGTTCATTCATCGACAAGACAGCACAAAAGGACTAAGAGAAAAAAAAACAAAACAAAAACTTTTCTCCCTTACCGTGTGCCAGACGCTGTCCAGAGGTTGACAAGAGTCGCAATAAGGTCTGATAAGATCACCCGGTGCCGATGGCTCGCTGTGGGGAACCATGTACGAGAAGCATGCGCCCACGCACACGTTGTTGTCCAATTCCTGGGACGAGCACTGTGGCCAGGTAACGACCTGCTTTATCGGTGTTGTTTTGCACCAGCTGTGCTTGTCAGGATACAAGACGATGTTGTGGACCTGAAAAGAGTGCTCCAAATGTTAGTGACCCTAAAACACTTGAGCCTGGGTGAAAATTGAAATTCTGGGGATGACAACCTTGTGCTCGCGATAGGCCTGGAGTAGAGATATCTGGACGAGAACGATCGCTAAGGATATCGCTGCATGACTAGTGGAAGCCATTTTGTCCTGGAACAAAGAATGAAAATTTCCTGAACGATATTCGTGCGCATTCAATTTCTGAAGAGTAATATATTCTTTTATGCAATAATTTCAATGACAATAGGAAGAGCCATAAGAAAAAGAGATGAATCTCTTCAGGATAAAATGTCGCAACTGGCCTGAATCCCGTTAATAACTCGAAGCATAACCCAGGTGCACGATCTTATTTCTCTCTCTGTCTTCGCAAATGAATGAAAGGCACTCGGCTGCTGCGCACAGTCACTTATGGTGACCGGCAAAGTCCTCAGGTTCGACGACCGCGAAGAAATTGCGTCACGGAGGCGAGCGACGCGCCATCTGGCAAAGCGAGTGTAGGCGAGTGCGAAGGCTCGTAGAATCTCGCGTTGGCGAGCTGAGAAAAATCGCTATTCGTCCAAACGTGCTCTAGGAATTGATTGGAAAGTCCAAGAGAAATTCAACGTTTTCCGACTTTTCAACGATTTTTATGACTCCGTCTGTAACTTGGAGATGCATTTGATGACTTGCAGAAAAGTTATCTCGGAGCAATAAGGATGAAAAGTCGAATCAGGACGAATCCTGGCACGGCTTTCTCTTGCTTCTGACAAGTCGCAAAACCAGTCGTTCATCGCTGCGAAAACCAAAAATGGTCATCGCCTGTTAAGAGCAACCGGTGCGACACTCGTCGACTTTGAGTTGCGCAAGAAAGTTCGAGGTTCGCTGCAGAGTCTCGAAGGAAGATGCCAGAGATATCCTTTTGGCTGCAGCGTTGCAACAAAATCGAGAGCAATCACGAAATTTTTTGTTCTCGGTTGATTTTTATTTTTTCTTCACTTACAAATCCTGAAATGACGAAGATCGTTCTGACTCTTCCATCGGCGAACCGTCATTTCAGCGATACCGCGACTTTTTCTTCATTCCCTGGTACCCGGAGGAGAATTCTTCGTTTTTTCCCCTAGTCGCTTGAAAATATGTTCTTCCCTTGCTCTCTCCGCCTTTTCCCTTCTCAATGTCTTTCGATCACGTACAAGCCGATCGTTTCTCCAGCCTACCGGTGGATTCCAAGTCGCAGGAATCTCGTTCCGGCCATTTTTCTTCTTCGACCGACACATGCCGACGATTCGCTTCCATCCTCCTCAAGAATCGAGTGAATTTCTTCTCTCGAACATAAAGAATCGGCTCGTACATTTCAAGAGTTCGTTTTCCACTATCTATTCGACCAATTTTTTCAAAAATGAATTCTTTTCTGATACTGTTTGATCGCAAAAAAATGTGTTCCCCTCTTTGTGTACTGGTTGTATGAAATAAGTGCAGTCAGTTCATAGAAAATGTTGCATCTCTTTAAGGTGATGTTTGAGGGTCCTATATCGGACAAAATCTTTCCATCAAAGAGTGATGTGATTCTCTTGTTTTTTCTAGAATATCAAAAATCTATGAGAAAATAGCAAATCCGTTTTGCATCTGTCTCCCTCGCACTCGTGTGAGTTAACACTACCTCAGGGCGATGCTAAAAGACGTCCTATACCGTATAAAATCGAACTATGCTATGATTTTGAAAATAAATAATTTTCGATAAAAAGAACAGCACCACGTTGTTCTCTTTCCATCAAAGAGTAATGTGATTTTCTTGTTTTTGCTAGAATATACCAAATCTCTGAGAAAATATACCAAATCTTTTTGCGTCTGTCTCTCTCGCACTCACATGGGTTAAACATCACCTTAAGGAGTTTTGGTACTAAAAATGAAAATCATAAGAATTTGATGAAATTTGGACCGAACGTTTCTTATAGGAACAACTTGAGAGTATTATTGTTTTCAAAATTTTCGTCCTCATATTTGGAGAGTAATAGAACAACAAAAATACGCTTTTCAGGCATACAACGATGTGACTGAAAAATTTGAAAAAAATAGTTTTTAGTTACATATAAGAACATTCTTGCCAAATTTCATGAAAGTCTTATCGTTTTTCAGTTCCCCATATCTTTACCATGCGATTGTCTATATTGCGGTATCGAAATCCTTTAATGTGAAGTAGATGATCGGGTTTTTGTACATGATATTTTTGTTCGACCACTCAATGGTGATCGAGTGAAATTACTCGAACATCAACAACAAGGGCATATACATGTCAATATTCTCCAAGGTTTCATTTGACATACGATATCATCAAGTGATTAATGCTGTTTATCACATATTCCAAGGATTCATTTGTCATAAAATATTATAAAATAATGAATACTGTTTTTCAATTTTCTATTCGTATTTTTTTCGCGCAAGAGAGTAGCACTTATCTCGGTTCATTTCCTCTATTTTTACAACGAAAAATAAATCCAAAGAGTTACTCGACAATGGTCCGTTCCGCTGGTGTGGAAGGAACGATCGGGTTGGTGCCACACGATCTTGTCGTTTCTTATTTCATCTGGTCGTTCGTCTCGGGTAGTGAGCTTCGAGGATGGTGCGCTCGCTGCCTCGAGGCTTCCAAGAATTGGGTCTCGCTGGCAACGAGTGTTGCGCTTCTGCTCTCTTGTTGCTTCTGGGACCTGATTGCTCTCTTTTTTATCCTTTATACATATACATGCATACATGTAACTATTCTCTCGCACGGGGAGAGCTCCTCGTTCCCTTTCGATCCTTGTGTTCAGGGCGCCACCAGGGTCGAGCCCGTTTCCACCCGATGTCCGATCTGAGGTGGTAACTCGCACTCCCTTTCTCTCCAATCTCTCCTCCCCTCGACCCTGCGTGTACACAGGGTGTCGGAAAACATGAAAAAAAGAAAGCTCCAAGATCATCCGACCACACTTCTTCCAGACCCAAATAAACGAAAAGGAGAGAGAAAAAAGGAGGCGAGCTCCCTCTCGCCTGCTTCGAGCTCCAAGGTAACTCTCCTTCTCTCTCTTTTCGCCTCTTCGTCGTGTTCCGCGCAAGATACTTCTCCCCATGGATTTGCCATCGTCCTGTTCTCTTTTTCTCGTTCCTCTCTCATCTCTCTTTTCTCTACTTCCACCTATTTCTTATTTTTCTTCTACGAAAAATAATGTCCACGATTTTAGTTTCATTCCACCCCGAACCACTTTTTTCATTGATTTTTCGATACGAATAATTGATCCTTCATAACGCTGGATATTATAGGTTTGAGGTTAAGTATATAGTGGGCCCAATATGAGCTACACGCCTCCTCGATGATTTTTGGCTCTCGTACGCGTGGGGCGAAGGATGGCGTAGAGAATGTTGCAGGGAAGCAGCTACCAAAAGAGTATTCTTTTTTTTTCAATATCATTCAGAAATATTTTCTGTTTGTTTTTTATCAACAATTTATAGAAATAAAATCCTTCATCTTTTCACGTCCAGGTTGATTTTTCGTTTCCCTCACGTGAAATATCATCAAAAGATGTTCGAAGAATGATATGGGATTGGAAAATCATAAATCGGTCCGTCCGTCCCTGGGAGACGGACGGTCAGAAGTCCAAAGCTCTTTGTTGCTGCGCCACCTTCTCTTCTCGCCTCTGGGCCCCGTGAGCTCAGCTCGAGTCGAAGTGGGAGTCAGCATTCTCGAGGCAACGCGTACGTATATATACGTGCGGCCGAGCGAACAGAGGGCCCAGTCGCTCGAGTGGCTTCGATTTGCTCGTGTCTTTGCGCCTCTACGAGCGAGAGACACAAATGCCGTGGAGAAAAAGGGAGTGAGAGGGAGAGAGTGTGGAGGACCGATGATCGCAGAGGAGGGCCCGCGCGCGGAGCCTCTTCGCCCCTCCGCAGGCTTATGCCACGCGAGATTAATTTGATTTTCAACCAAATTTGACGCGCCTTGAGGCCCTCGAGGCACTACAAAGGCCTCACCGCCGACACAATCGCACAGGCACGTTTGAATCGAACCAACACCGAGCCCACTACGGCCAATCTCATTTTCTTCATCTCCCATTCGTATTCTTTTATTTCCACGCCTTTTTTATTCCTCACTTTTGCCTCGTGCGACGAGGAGTGTTACCTTCATGCTAAAAAACGAGAAGACAAAACAAATTTTGTCCTACAGAGTCGTCTTGAAAAATTCGCAGAATTTGCGATCCTCACCGGTCGGAGTCTCGCTCGCGACTGAACTCCGAGCGCCCCCCACCACTCGTCCACGGGACGCGATTGGCCGGCGTTCTGCGCATGCTCTCTTTTCGCTCGTGTAATTTCTGTAACTTCCGAATCGGCGATTCTCGATTCCGAAATGAATGACCGAACGGGGCCTGAGGCTGAAAGCCTCGCGGTTTAACGAAAAGACGTACGAGCCTGTGCGCCGCGTAAAGAAAACTCGTTCTCCCTACTTCGAACGCGCTCTTTCCTCCTTGCGCTGTTTACAATCCGCGTACACGCACGTTACCATCTAGCTTATAAATATGTACAACACGCCCGCAGGTATACGATACACACTCGCTTTTATCGCGTCCAGCTCTTTCAGTCCGAGTATACCTTCGAGCGTTCTCGCGTACCGACTTATTATACGTACACCCATTTATGTACTCACGCACACGAGCACCTCGAAAACGTTTATACAAATATCTTCCTTTTTTCATCTCTATGCTTCCGATCGCTTCCCGTACTAAGTATTACGCGCACGTTCTTTTCCCCTCCGCGAGAGATATTTTTCTCTGTTATTTTACAGCGAGAGAGCAGACCTCGAGTTCTCAGACCTCGTGAATATGTCCCGCGCACACTCGCTCGATCCCGCGAAACTCTTGTAAAACGCATCGTATGAAGCAAACACGCTCAAGGGCCACTCGCATCCCGTCATCTCCGCAGCATCCCCCCACCAGCACTCTCGTTTTTCCTCGAGAGCGTTTCACGACGGCGAAACTCCGTTGTGAAAACCTCCGAGACTTCGAGCTCGAAGAATTGCACATTACAAATATCTCACGAGTGTATCTTTTTTCCAAATGTTTTTATTTCGTTTGAGAAATTTTTAAATTCCTTTCGTAATGTATGAACATTATTTCGATATTTTTTCCACAATTTTTATACGTGTGGATCATTTTTCAAGCTTATTTTTATTCGCTTTTGGGAATCTCGAGGAAAAAGTCGCGACTTTTCTTTTGTTTGATGAAAAGATGAAAAACCAGAATGTCCTTCGTGGAATCGTTCGATCTTTTTTATTTCTTCGTTACAATTCCTCTAACTCGGAAGACTTTGCGTCATCGCCCACACTTTTTCTTTTTTTCTCGATTTATGTTAAATATGCGCAGAAATGGAATAAAGTATGAGTAACTATTTGTGGCAAGGATGACACCCAGAGAGCCTGATCTCACTGTTATTTAGCATCGATGGAAAGAGAGGAAGAAGTATGGAGAGAGAATGCGAGAATTCCAGAAACACAGATTAGTATTCGAAATACGAAAAGATCTCGAAGGCCGTCTGCCGGGGAATTTAGCTAAATACGAGCGAGACACTCCGTCGGATGCTGGAAGAACAAATATCCACTTTTGATGAAAAAACTGTCGCCATAAAATAATCACACATACATACGTGTGAAAATATAAAATCAATATTTCAAAATAAAAAAAACACACTTTCGAGTCAATCGAAGACGAAGAGGCCTATGGAATGTAGTAGCCGTTTTCGGCCATTTTGTTGACAAAAGAATAATAAAATGGTGGAAAGTAATTTTTACCTGCAAAGGCGATCGAGGCGCGAAATGACAATTGCATGGCTGGCGAATTAACGGTGAAAATAGAATAAAATAAAAATATAGAACGTTGTATGAGGGAGGAAAGGAGCGATTGCGCCGACGGCGTAGGGCGGGTCGGAAAAAAGGAAAAAAGGGAATGCGTGGCGCCACACTTGCTTTCTCTCTTTTCCTCCCGTCCTCTCGCTCTTTCTTTGATTTTTTTATTCGCATCTCCGGCTCTTCGTTCTTACATTATCCTTATTACTTATCTCTCTCCCGAGCCTCCAGTGTTTCGTGTTGGGCCAGTCGGGTCGTTAAAGTTAACGGAACCCTGGCGTCATCCTGGCCCCGCGGAGATAAAACATTCAAGTCCAAAGGAAGATGGAAAACAAAACAAATGGAATGAAATCAAAACACAGCGTGGTGGCGCACTTTTTTTCATCCCAATCAGGAGAAAAGCGTCCCCGAGCGGAGACGACGGATTTTCGAGAACGGAAAGATAAATAGGATGAAAAGAGTGCACGACGAAATTCGTGGTTCGTATACGGGAGAGTCGAAGTGCCGAAGCACGACAATGCACTCAGCGCGGACAGGGTTCGACATTCTCATTGGAATACCAAAGTGGCCCTTGAAAGAACTATTATATTGAAAGCAAACTCGGCGAAATCCTTTTTCCGAAAATCACGAGTTTGCTCAACGCGAGTAGAATCGATGAGGCCCGCCGATTCGGCAAACGAAGAAACGTACCGAAAATATCGAACGATTGGAGAAACAAAGAAGGAGAGGACGAAGAAGAGGAGCAGGTGAAAGAGCAAGAGGGTGGAAGAGGAGAAGGAAAGTAATAAAAAAAGTTGAGACAAGAGCGCCGGAGGATGCCCCGAAAACACGCTGAACGTGTGGCGCCATCTCAACTCTTTGTTTTTTTCCGAAACCTCCTCTTCTGTTGGGCCCTCGAGTGTGGATGCGCGCGGGGCATATATATTTTTGCGAGTGTATACATACATGTGTGTAAACGCTCTTTTGCTCTTTCCGGCGGTCGTAGCTTCTTCGGGCCCCCCCAGGGGCCCGCACTTGGCTTGCTTTTGTTTCTTCACCCATACTAATTTGCCGGTGAGGCCCATTCTGGATTCCCCCTTCGGAACGGTGCGATTCACCACGGGAGCGAGCTCCAGAAGCGGCGCGCTTCCTCTCCACCTCCTCATCCTCCTTCTCCCTTTCCTCTTGCTCGTACTACACGAAACGGGGCCTTACATGCCCTCGGCCGCGGTTACGTGTGTGCCGACTCTTTGGGCTGCTGTTGAACGAGAGACGAGCCTCGTGCTGACCACGCGGCGCGCACATACCGAAAGTCTCCGGGCGCGAGAGGTATAAGCTACCCGAAACGCCTTAATGCCCGACCACGGGCCCCAAATCTACCGGGGTGGGGGGCAACCCAGGAACAGGTCGTTAAAATGTAATGACATTGTTGTTTTTAATGCTTGGCCTCCTCTTTTCGAAACCGCGTCACGACTGGCGTTTCTTTCACTCTCCCTAGTAGAAAGGAAAAAGACGGACAGGATAATGAGTCCCAGAAGGTGGACAGGCCCAAAAACGCGAGATGAGTAGTTCCGTTTTCTTGAATCTCATATATCCGAAAAGCTTGAAAATCGTTTATCTTCATTCACCTATTACGAGTCTCCCGCTGCATCAAAGTTGACATTCCTAAAATACAGAACTTAATCAAGCAGCAGTTTTTTCCGACTCTCTTATCGCCTGAAGTCCCAAATTGCCTTGTTGAAAAATACTGACTTTTTCTTATATACATTCTTCCGGTATCATTACTTAATTGAGATCCGTTACTCGCCACGCTTACGGTAAATTCGGGTCCAGAATGACGCAGACGATTTTCTGGGCCCGTCGCTTCTCGGATTTTAGTTCCAAGTTCGCGGACCCGCAGCGAAAAGGGAAGAGGATGTCTCGTTGAAGAAATTTCCGTAAAAGGTTCGGCTTTCCTATCGATGAATCCGTGTGGCTTCCAGTAGAATCCTTCCCGAGTTATCTCGGGTCCGGATCTTCGAAAGGGCCTCAACTCCCCGAAAAAAGCCCGTCCGTTCGATCTCGTCGCGTCAAAGAGTTTAGGATAATTAAATGGAATGTCACCGCGAGTTGCACGCGAGACAAGGAGAACCGCTGCCAGGAGACGAGAGAGCAAGAGAGGCGATTCTGGGTGGGAAAAAGGGGCCAGTCCGGTAACTTTCCCTTGTAAGGCCTCGTGGAGAACTCAAGTGGGAACCCAAGCATTCTCGCGGTCATTCGGAGTCACTGATCTCGATTCCGTTCCCTCTTTCTCTCTCTCTTCCCGTGTTCAAGTCTCTCGTACACTTTTCCCCCTTGTCTTCGTTAACATTGCTCACTTTTGACACTGAAAAAAGCATTGAACTTTTCTCGTATTCCCGAATGAAAAAAACTGAATGGTATCCAACGGATGGTTGATTTTCGAGGTGGAAAATTGGATACTTCTCACGGAATATCCGGTTTTCGAGACCGTTCTCCGCTGAGAAATACGATCGAATTTTCAGGATTTACACGAAAGCCTGTTCGAAGGCCCGTAATCGAGGAATCGAGGCACGATAAAGAGAGAAAATAAAGGGAAGAGAAAAATAAGAGACGGAAACGAGCTGGAACTTTCGCCGTGCGGACTATCGAGTTTGGTAATCTAACACCGAAGATTCTTAACGATTTTTCGGACGGATAAGAAACCTGGCGCCTCGAGGACCCAACTTTTGGGCCTGGCCAAACGCTCCAATTAAAAAAACGAAGAAAACGAAATTTTAGATTCCCGTACGATCGCCCTGCCTTATTTCTAAATTGGGTAAAAATTTCGAGTCTGATAAGTGTCTCGGGTATCCGCGCGAGGTGTGCCGGAGTATAATGAAACGTGAGTTGCAGACGAGACACCGATCCGTGGATTTCCATCACCCTTCGAGCCCGCCCGATAAGAATCTCGATTCCTGGCCGCGTATTATAAGGAAGAGAGGGCCCGGGACACAACGAGCGAGAACTAGCCGAAATAAATAAGCGAAAAAAAATATCAGAGGGAAAAGAAATGAGGAAAAAAAATACGGCTCGGCACCACCGAGATCCTCACACCCGTGGATCGTAATTAACCGACTCGACCCTACCGTGAACACATAAGCGATACCACTACTCACTTCACCTCTTTTTATAATAGACGTACACACACGGTCCCGCATAAATACGGTGTATAAACATACGAGGCATACTTCTCCTCACTCTTGAGCAGTCACGAAGATGAAATTAAGAGATTCTTGAAAAATAAACGATCCAGGAGAGAAAAATCAGTCGAACAATTTTCCACTCGCGGAAAATTTTCCGACCTCGCGACTCGATTTTTCTCAAGGTTTCCATCGCCTCATCGATATTTTAACATTTCTCGAATTCTTTCACTTCTAGTATCAATTTACTATCGATAATTATTAATTTTACGAATGTATTTTCATTTTCAGATGATACCGATTTCGAAAATATTTCTTCAACCACAGTTGTTTTCTTACCAGAATTTGATTTTTCTAGATTCACACTCGTACGTTGATTATTTAATCCTCACTGAACATTTTTACGTTCCGCCTTTTTCTCTCGATCGATACTCGCGCGTCACTGTTTTTTTTTCACGCAGTAAGCGAGACACTCGTCGCGGGTTTTTCTTTTTTTTCGAAGAGCGCGAGGGATTTTTTTCCGGGGTTTAGTGCGCAATAACGGACCGCGAGTAACGTCCGTCGATGTCGCGGGCCCACTATGTACTGCGTACTCCGTGATCGCGGAGCAACGACGGGCCCCGATCTCCCGAGCTCGCTTGCCCATCGTTTCACTTCTCTCCTCTCTCGCTCTCTCCCCTCCCGCTCTCGATCTCTCTCTCTCTCTCTCTTTTTCTCTCTTCATATACATCGTTTTCACTCTTTCTCACAGCATCTCTCGAATATCCCCGATCCACGCTCCTCCGTGTACGCCGCAAGTCCCATCGGCTCTGGGACCCGCGTCTCTAACCGATTCCTGTCTATAGAACAACTTCGCACCGGATCGGCAAAATTGCTATGCATAATACATTCAGGTGTTCAGGGCTGCCGCTGCTCGACTTTCTCAAAAGATAAACGCACGCGAGATTTATTCCCTCGACGGAATACCTCGCCGATCGTTTGTCGCTTCAAAAAATCAAACTCTTCGCGCTGCACAGTTTTTGGGACTCAAACGACGAAAAACTTGAAAAAATAATTTTTATTTGTACATTTAACAATAAAAGACTTTCAGTGGACTGTAAGTTTAAGTTGGTGGCAGATTTGCGATTTTGTCGATGATTTTTTTAATGCAAAAATGGACGATTTTTTTCTTCGCTTCTTCTCGCTTTTTTGGCGCGAAAAATGTTCAGTTCTCTCTCGATCGTTCACGATCTTTTTTTTTCTATATACTAAAAACGTCCCTTTGGAATTAAGTTAGTCAGGGAACAATTATGGCCGATGGTTTTGAAGAATTTTTTTCATCGAACGAGTCTCTTAAATTCGTCGCGTTACGATCTTCGATCTCCGTAGAATTTTCCATCGTCGGAGAGTCCGCGATCACTCGCTGATTCGCTATTTCTTTGGCTTCGACGACCGCCGGTCCAAGCACATCGTTCAGGTAGTCTCGAAAATCCTGACACTTCGTTCTGTTGTTGAGATCGAACGAGCTGCCCCATATCACGAGCCCGTCCGCATCTCGGTCCATTATTTCGCGAATCGCGTTCACAGTGTCTTCCTGAAATTTTTATCAAGTTTATAATATTCATATTATATTACATATAATTCAATAATGTAATTAAATATATGACGACATTAGGGGGCGTAAGTACCAACTCGACCCAAACTCCATCCAAACTCTTATCTAACCCCAACCCCTATCTAATTCGAATACTGATTACTATTTCAATAAATAATAAGCAGAAATATTGTTAATTAAATAATATAATATAAAACTTTGTCATTTTTTATGTATAGGGTAGAGGGGGGCAAAATGGGGTAAATAAGAAAATTTTCCGATTCCAAGGGTTTAAATATGCTGAATTTTTTGTTTGTTACTCACAATTGAAGGAAACAAATTAAATTTTCAGCTGCCATTAGAAAAAATAAATTTTTTTAGCGAACAACATGGGGTACCCTTTCAAAAAGTAAGAAAAAATGTTTTTTTTTATAATTTGTCAATTTATTATTAGCTTTGACGTCTTGTTTCAAATATCTAATGATTTATTTTGATTTTCGTTTAAATGTGTCTTATTCCCAATGAAGATGATCTTTTTCCATCTGCTATGTTGGTTTCGAATTTTTAATTTTGTTTGAATGTGTTTTGGAATCACCGAATATAATGGTCTTGGCAAAGAAATCGCTATTTGATATTAAACTTTATCAAATTTTGAAATTTAAAAAATGTTCACCAAATTTTTGGGGTATCCCCGTTTTTGCCTTTTCTACCCTACTCAGATATATTTCAGAATTTGGAAAATGGAAAATTCAATAAAAATTTTAAAAAATATAGAAATATTTACATTCGCATATAATAATATTAATTACCTATAATAATTCTGAACCGTACAAATAAGAACAAAAAAAATTATATCACGATTTTCGGTGGAGCCCCACTTTCGAATAATTATCACATATCCGGAATAAATTCGTCATAATCACGTAAATCGAATAACAATGTTTCTCACCCGACTCAAAAATTTGTCTCTCCGATCATGATACTTGAACCAATAATAAGCTAATACTTTATTTCTGGGATTGATTTTTTTCGATACTCTGAGAGCCTCGTTGATTCGGCCTCTTATCAAGCCGACTTTATCTCTCGTGCTCAAATCCGTGCGTAGATAAACTGACGGTAAAATAACATTTTCACCTCTGAATAGCCAAGATATTCTGCAAAAATAAGAACACATGAAATACACATTGATCTCTGGAGAGGTGCACGGAGAATGAAAACGAGGACACGAAAAACGATTTCGTTCGGAGCACATGTGACAAGTGTCGTGCATTGAAACGTCACCTGTCATTTTCCTCCAAGACCTTGGGATCGCATCGTTCGCCGTTCTGATGCGGCGTGTAATTGAAGCAATATGGAAAAGCATAATAACCCCACGTGGCCCGAGGCCTAGTTTCCTTCGCGATCTTAAGAGTGTCCTCCATAAAAGTTCTACCCCATTTCTCGAATTCCCTGCTCGCCTCTCGCCTGATCGACTTATCGTCCCAGCTGGGGTGTCGACGTTTCATGATCTTTTCCGAGAGATCTCGGTACGGCGCTAGTGAGGCCCAGTTTTGACGATAGATCGGCCGCCAACTTTCAAAATCGATTATCGCGAGACCCTGGAACGCGGGGTCGGGAATGTGCTCGAGAACGTGCTTGCGAAACACTTCTAAATGCGCTGTCAAATTTCCTTGCTGGGGAACGCCGCCGTTCCTTTGAAAAACGGAACCTAAAAAATATTTGTGAAAATAAATTGTTATAAATAAAAAATAAATTTTCAAATTATAAAATATTCGGTAAAATTATACTCAACCGTTTGGACTCTTCAGCAATGCGGGAAACATTCCAGGATCGTAGAGCATGACGATCTCGTTACCGCGAAATTTATCTTCCGGATTCTGAATGATGCCGAAATACCTCGATACCTCTTCGAACTTCATCTTGTACTTGTGACACATGAACGTCGGCACGTTCCAGTACACCCGATACTCTCTATTACTCCCGGTACTCGTACTGCCGAAGATTCCCTCCCAGCTGACAAATCGAACCCAAAAAAAGAACCGATCGACACCGATCGAGCGGATAATCGGTGATACATGGTTATAAACACAATTCTTCGCTCATTATTCTTAGTTTATTTTATCGTTAAATACCCGAAGAAAGCTTCGACGTCATTGACCAGGATAATCGCAAGAGCGAGTGAGAAACTTCCCGTGATTCCGAGCATCGCGATCGGCAAATTTTCGGCGATTCGATGACAGTCCAACGATTTGTAAGTACGGTAAAAAATAAGAAAAACATGAAATAAGAAAGAGAGAAATGTACCGTTTGGCAATGCGAGTTCTCAGTTCCGACTGGAAGCTCTTGTCATTGGATCCCTATATTTATTTCCCTGGCTTTGTTGGTTCTTGCTACTGATGTGCTCCTTGATTGTGTGTTGACACACGTGTCTCTCCCTCTCTCCGCGAACGAGAAAAGTTCTCGTAAAATACATTGGTGCGCGAGCGAGTGGCGTTTGTCCGATTGTTGGTACTGGCATTGCCATATAAAACTGATATAACTTCTCGCTAGGCGACGAACGCGAACTGGCCCAACACTCGCGAACGTTATCGCGACCACCACGAAGCCGCGTTTTACCAGATGCACACACGAGAGATCTCATTGTTCGACGATTCAAAGCCGTTTCCGTACATTCTCTCAAAAGGACGACTCCGAACGAGCCCGCGTGTGGGTTGATTTTCGTCTCGGTATGCGTTCGGAGCTAAAACTGGCAGGATGCGGATAGCCGGCCCCCATTGACGCGGACAACAAAAATTACGATTTGTCCGAATTTACGCTATTTTTATTCTCTGCGTGAAAAGATTTTTTTTTCCTCTCTACCTGGCTGTGCGCGGAATTTAGCCAATAAATTGTGAGGATATGAAGGAGTATGGTGATAAAATTTAATTTTTAAAAATGGATATGAACTTGCTCGATTTTTTGTTTTGAATATTTTTCGGAAAACTTATGTTTCGTACATAGGTGAAGTTCAGATACTCACAAAAAATTGATACAATAATTTTGCAAATAACAGAGTATGATAATAATAAAAATATGAAAAATTGTTTCGAACTTTCGTAACAACTTTTTCCAACTCGGTTGGAAATTTTTTTTATTTTCGCTTTGAAATCCACGTGACTGATTTTTTTGGGAATTCCCACAAATTTGAATAGTAATGGAAAGTTTAGAAAAAATAGAAAAATTATAAAAAATAATTGTCCCAATAAAATTTGATTTTTAAAAATGGATATGAACTTCCTTGACTTGTTTCGTTTTGGTATTTCCCCGACAATTCATGTTTCGTACATTGTTTATGTTCAGAAACTTACGAAAAAATGAAATAATAATTTTGCAAATAACCGAGTAAGATAATAAAAATATGAAAAATTGTTTCGGACTTCCGCCACAACTTTTTCCAACCTGCTTGGAAAATTTTTTCATTTTCGCTTTGAAATCTACATGACTCATTTTTCGGGAATTCCCACTAATTCAAATAGTAATGAAAAACATAGAAAAAATAGAAAAATAATTGTCACAATAAAATGTGATTTTTAAAAATGGATATTAATTTCCTTGACTTTTTTTGGAATTTTCCGCTCAACTCACGTTTCGTACATTGTCACGAATTTACAAACTCACAAAAGTATGAGACAATAATTTTGCCAATAACGGAGGAAGATAATAAAAATATGAAAAATTGTCTGGAACTTCCGCGAAAACTTTTTCCAACCCGGTTAGACAATTTTTTATTTTTGCTTTGAAATAATCCGTAATTCATTTTTTGAGAATTCCCACAAATTCAAATAGTAATGAAAAGTATAGAAAAATAATAAAACAATAATTGTCTCAATAAAATTTAATTTTTAAAAATGGATATGAACTTCGTAAACTTTTTTCATTTTAATATTTTCGGCACAACTTACGTTTCGTACATTGTCACGAGTTTACAAGCTCACAAAGAAATGAGGTAATAATTTTGCAAATAACGAAGTGAGATAATAAAAATATGAAAAATTGTCTCGAACTTCCGCGAAAACTTTTCCAACCCAGTTGAACAATTTCTTATTTTCGCTTTGAAATTTTCGCGTTCGTTCCGAATTCCCACAAATTTAAATAGTAATAGAAAGTATGCATGAATAATTGAAAAAAATAGAAAGATAATAAAAAATAATTGTTTCTCGGTATTATTGACTTTCCGGTGCGAGAGGAATTTATTTCATTTTCATCTCGACACAATTTTTCGTGCACCTGAGTTTCGACAATGCAGATCTCTCGTCGTCTCTTTTGTTTACTTTTTATTTCATTGTTGCGTCAAGTGCAAGACTTCTATCAGTGAGCCCAAAGTGGCGAAGGAACGAGCCTTCGCGAGATCCTCGTCGCGATAAAAGTACGACTAACAAAAGCTTTTCGAGGTCTTTTCACGAAGGTTACAAAATTGTAGAAAATTATCGTTTCATCAAAGAAAAACATTTTCAAGAAATATTTTTTCCCGTTTCCAACAGAATAATTATAAAATATAACAGTTATCTCGAAAACAATTTAAAAAATAAAACAATATTGAAAAATAATTTGAAAAATAATATTGTTTAGAATTGGACAATTATTTGGCAGATACGAGCTCGAGGAGAGATAATTTGATCGATCCGGTCCGGCAAACGACCCGAGCACGAGTTTGCTCACGACAACTCGATCTACGCTAGTTCAATTCAATTACGAAGCTTTCAGGATTATTCCGCTCCCGTTCGGATCTCTTCTCGTTGGCTTCTTGATCTTTCCGTCCGGCGCAGAGACTTGACCGGCTCGAACCAGGTCGCTTCTGGTTTCTCGTTGATTCCGTCTTCGTTTTTTCGTCTTTGGGACGAACGTCGCTGAATCTCGTCACGTGCGTTCAACTGTCAAGGTCCATGAACTTTGCGAAGGTAAAAAAGAAAAAAAAACAAGAGGAGAGGGGGAAAAAACGACGAGCGAGAAGGAGGAAGGAGACTCGCTTGTTCCTCTCTTATCTCGACTTCTGAACACGGCGGAGAGTTAGCGAGAGATGCAAATTTGTAGCGTTCTCTCGTCACTCGGGAGTCAACAGCCACGCTGCGGGACACTCGCCTCGCTGATTCATTTTTTTATCGCCAGAGACCTTGCGGTATTACGGCTCGTTCTTTCTCATTTTGTTTTTCAATTCTTTCTTTTCTGCTTTTATCGCTTTGACGACACAGAACTTCCGGTTACGATATTCCAGGTTCGAGACTCTCGAGCTCTTCTTACTTCTCGATCGTTTTGTTATTTTTTTTACCCTAAGCAGTTACGAAGCATTTCTGAAAATTAGATTAAAAAATCTCCAAGAGTTGTTCAATTTTACTCAACGATTTCAAATTCACGTTTTTATCCCTCTTTATTTCTCGTCTTTCAAACAGAAAGATCAGTGACAAACAGTATGAATGGTCGAAAAGGCAGCCAATTAACATTCTCCTCTATAAAAGAAAATCGAACAACCTTCTAATGTCAACATTGCGATCTATTCGCCCGCGATGACGCCTTGAGCTCGAGCCAGAGCGAGGAACAAAAATAAAAAACGAATTGGAAAATTTTAATTTAGCTTTTTTTAATATTATTATCATTAATATTATTATTATTATAACCGATGTCTCTTGAATTTTCTTCTTTTCATCCGAAAAGACTGCACGGAGTGGATCAAGTATTTTTTTTTTGTGTTTTATCTACGTCGAGATCAACCACGTATTCAGGCTCTTTCCCTCTCGTTTCCCGTCGCCTCGATTCTAGCATTCGTCTGAGATTTCATTGGTACCTCCGTGATCCAAGATTTATTTCATTGTGTCGGTTCTCAGCGTTCGGGACTCCGTTGGCTCGTTATTCCGGGAATTATTTATTTTTTTTATTTTTTTCGGAGAAAGTTCAATTCCGGAGATAACTCTCGTCATGGTTTCTACAATCCTTGCGTAATGGATTCGCATCGCGCGAACGTGTTTTACGCGCGAACAATTGTCTGAAGCACTATCGGAGCGAGCTTGACCAATGCGAGGGGGATATTAAAAAATAACTCGAAGACCCCGAGCTTTCGTCTCGTGGCCTTTCCTTTTTTGCAGTCCTCTTTTCTTCCTTCATCCTCTCTTTCGGTATCCGTGTCTCTTTTACTGGAGAACCAATCCAATCTTGTGCGGTGGCATACTCGGACAACGCCAGTTGTACAAATAGTACTGCAAATTGCCGTCCCCGATTCCAAACTTCAGAGGCTCCAGGAATTCTTTATTCTCCATGAGATCGAGAGCATTGAAGACGTCAAAGCCCAACTGTAAGTAGACATTTCAAAGATTTGAGTATTTTGAAGTATTTTTATTTTTATTGTTTTTTCGAAAAATAAAGAGTTACTGACGTTTCTCGCAGAGATCAGAGCGTCCGTCATCAGTTCGATCCAAGGTGTCACCGTTGAAACGTTGTAAAAGCTGTAAGCTGCCTTTAACGTCTTGTGCGTAGCGTGGTGCATCACTGAGCTTGGAAGTGTGTAGTAACTGACCATATCCGTAATTTTACCATCGTTCTCAACGACGAAACTATTTATAATGCCGTTACGAGGCAAAAACCAATGTTCGAATTCTTCTACGGTGAAAACTGGCGCGAGATCGAATTTTTCCAGAAACTGTAAAAGAAAAAATTGTTACTATAAGTAAACACGTATTACAAAAATGTGAGTATAAAATATGAGCAAAAAGAAATTTAATACCATTATGAGAATATGTGCAAAAACATGAACATAAAAAATAAAAGGACCAAAATGAACGTGGTAAAAAAAATTACTTTAGTCAGGATGGCGTGAGCCTGTGGGACATCCGTATAAACCATTTTCCTGAAACCAGGCACTTTCGTGTTCTCGGGCAATTTGTAAAGCTTTAGTGTCCTCTGCATCGTCATGTTGCGAGACAAGTGTGAAAACTTGATCTCGATGAGTTTCTTTGGATTGAGTGAGCGATGCCAGTAGCGGCACGTAGCGATGGGTTTTGGCAGTACGACACCTGCGGTGTAAACTGCCTGGAATATACCCTGTAGGTTTACCCGCCTCGTTATTTCGCGAATTAAAACAGGCGCGACCCTCTTCGAGCGCAATTTCTTGTGAACGCAGAGGAAATTGATGTCTACCATTTTTTGTACGCTTTTATGTAAAACAGAAAAACATGTAACAGGTTACAAATTGCGACGAAATGAACGATTTCAAGATATGGAGTTGAACATTAACTCACTGATTGTAGACGCGCTGCGTCGCCGATATCGCCGAAATAAAACCGACCAGTCGTCCACTTTTCGTAACTCGAACACCGCAGTGCCATTCCTTGCACCAACCCGGTGGCTGAAGAGCCCTGAATAAAAAAATTATTCTGTAGATCCAGTCGTATATTTTTTTAAAAAATATAAAATAAATATTAAGAAATTTGTTCAAAGGGTATTAAAAATGTTGTTTATTTACCATTTTAGAAAATCTGGTGGATAGTCGAACCTAAACATGGCATCGTCGTCCTCGACGTAATTTTCCGAGAGTAGCGTGTAAAGCTCGGCAAGTACGAGTGGATCGTCCAGATTGAGAGTATCCCATTGGAAATCCGCCGGCAGGGAATAAGGTTCCTTTCTCACACAGGGATTGTCCGGCTCGATCGGTTCATTCTTCACTATTTTCTCCTCTGTTTTTCCATGAAAATTTTTAATTAATAATTTTATTAGTATAAGAATTATTCATTCATCTTTTTTGTTTTTGAAATTAATTTGGAACCACTTTATTATCACAGTAAAAATGATAAAATTGTTCTTTTCATTGAGAAATTAATTTTTATTCCCTTTTTTTTGAACAAAAAAATTGGTTATGAATAATTTTATTAATAAAGAATTACTCATTTCTCTTTTTGTTTAGTAAATTAAATTAGAGCCACTTTATCGTTACAGTAAAAATGATGAGATCGTTTTTTTTATTAAGAATTGAATTTTTATTTCCTTTATTTTTAACAAAAAAAATTGTTTATGAATAATTTTAATAATTATATTAATAATTTATTAATATTAATTTTAATAACAAATAAGAGAAATAAAATTATAACTCTTATACAATCGTATGAGGTACAAAAATGAGACGAAAATAAACTCACCCATTTTCGGCACCGGTTGAGTGCTCCAAAATTGATAAGACCTTTGCATCGCTTCTTCCTGAGTTCTCGCGGGTTTGTGATGAATATTGAAGACCTCTATCGCCATTTTAATATCTTTTATCGATATATTAATCGTCGCCGGTAAAGCGCCGTCTTCCTTTTCCACGGCCGTTTCTTCGGCACCGGCGCTTGCGTTTCCTCCGGCCGTGCTGACCGCACCGCTACCAGCGAGAGGCACGAGCTCATTGTGATTATAGGCCGCCGAAGTCGAGTTTGCCGCTTGATTCTTCTTTTTACGGTCCCGCTTCTTCGAGCTACGCAATCGTAAATTACAATGAATTCATGATTACATTTTTCCTTTTTTACGCAAGACATAAAAGATAACATTTGCAAAAAGGTCATAAAAATTCATGATAAATGTCAAAATTTCCATTTTGTTGTTTATATACGTCATGGTAAATTCGAAAAAAATATACCAAGAGTCCGTGTGACAGATTTTTTTAAAATTCGTATGTAGCCAATGAAATGATTTCATTTCGGCGCTCGATTCAACCGAGTTTTTCGTCTTGAATATTTTTTTTTCTCTACGCGATGTTACGTCTGTCGAACACACATAACCTACGCGTGTGTAGAACGAAATCATAACCTCTGCGTCCCGTAAAAAACATTACGTAAAAATAATGAGAGGATAGCAAGGACGATAAGAAATTGAAGAAGCGTTGAATTTATTTTCACGATTTCACTACCGACGAGAAATTTGACTAGGGAACAACAATCACGAAACACGAGGTACACGACGCTAGTCAAATGTGATAATTTGCGTAGGCGTTGTCAACTTTGTCACTGAATATTTTTCTGTACGATTCGGTTTGTTTTTTTCTGACGGAGTGCGAGTTTTTCTCTAGAATGTCCATTGTCTCCTACTACTTTTAATTTATAAGAAAAATCACAGTTTACTTTTCAGTTTTTTTTTGGCTCCGTGATGAACGAAGTCTCTGTCTGTCGAATGGGAAACAGGGCCGGTCGACCTCCTCGACCTCGTGGGTCACACGCGGACCGATCGCGAAGTTATCAACCTCGCGCAGCAAATAATTCGTGTAACTCGCGTATCGCGAATAGTTGCGAATATTGTTATCGGAACGTACCTTTTGCTTTTGACGTCCTTTTCCTGATTATCATCCTTCTTGGTCTCTCGCTCGGCGACCCGACTCTTCTCCTCCATTTTAATATAGATTTTGTCCGTGCGCAAGCGCCTCAGACGCTAGTGACGTCTGACGAGCGGTACCAGAGTTTTCGACCGCAAGGCTCGTTTCTCAAGAATGTCGATCTACGAATGAGCTACGACCGGCGCGCGTTCGATGGCGCCACTTTCCAGCTTCACCGCCCAAATTTTTCCTAGCGCATTCAGCGATAAGATCGTACGAGGTCGATAAAAATAACGGATAAAACAGAAATTCTCATAACCGACACAATTAACCAATTACAAATTTAATTTTTCAAATACTCAAAATTGAATTAACTTCGATCATTTACCATAAATAAAATTATTTCCCACGTCAGTATATACTTTATTTTATTCCTTATCTCAACCCAGATACGAGCACAATACTCTCAAATGAGACTTTTTGGACGAATAATTTCATAGAGGTCGGCCGATGGAATCTTGATGCGGCGATGCTCCCGCTTTGTGACTATTTCCGGTCGCATTGTCGCGCGTGCGGAGGAAATTTTCAGTATCAGGAGCGATAGCGATATGACAAGTATAATTAATCTTTATTTCATTACCAACAGTGTTTTACATTATGCCGAAACAATGTATAGTATCTATATCATAATATAATATATATAATATATTTTTAAATATAATAATATTTATATATATATGTATAATATATTTTTTATCCATATATATATATAATTTTTATATAATATGTATAATAATAGTATAATAATCGTAATAGCAATAGTAGTCTGCGGTAGGCGAGTCAATAGGTATTTATGTAAATAGCCTTAGGTATGTGTCGCGTCGCTCGTCGATAATTTGGATTTCCCTCGCCTTGGACCTCCCGGACCCCGGACCTCCGTTACGCGTCCATCATTTCTCTTCATTTCACGCACCAGCTCATTCCGTAACTATTATCCTCGCACACACGTACACATATTATTGCGCGACGACGTCCATGTCCGCAATTACAACGTGAACGCATTCTCTCTCTCGCTTCATTCAAGTTTTTTTCGGATTTTTTTCAACATTTTTTTATTTTTTCTTATTTCTCGAGGCACCGTACTAATTGAAACTATCCCGATCGACTCGCCATTCGAATCTTACAATTGAAGTTGAAAATTGCTACTGTATGGTTTTTGTTTTGGTTTTCTTTTTTTTTTTTTGATAATTGATCTCATTTCCACTCTTCGTTCGTACGCGCGTGAAAAAAAATTAGTTCTTCCAGCTCTTTCACTTTTTTTTCGCTCTCTTCTGCTCTCTCGCGCTCTTACAGTCCGCTCTAACAAGGCATAGGCATAGCTACATTAAACTACGAGAAGAAAAAACAATTCCTTTTGTTTGTTTGTGTTTCGCGTTTTTTTTTGCTCGTCTCTTTTGGTTTGCATTTTTTTTTTGGTTTCGTGCGCTTCTGCTTTGTTTCTTAGTTTGACGGCGAAAGTAGAGAGGGAGCGGAAATTCCGCGATACACTGGTTGTCATATTTCGTGTATTCTTCCTTATCTCGTGGTTCTAAAATTTGTTGGAATTTTTTTTTTTTTCATTCATCTAATTTGATTTTTTTTTATGTTTGTGTTTGTTTTTTTTTCGTAAAATTTGTTCTCCTTTCTGTCTCCCTCTTCGCCTTTCTAAAAATCTTCCCTTCTTCAACAATGATATGCATATAGGATTGAGGCAAAGAGCCAGAGGCCGAGTGAACTTGATGATAATCGCGTTATCGGGCTCTCGACAGCACCGTTTACGCCGGGTCTCTTGCGCTTCGATTTCTTCGATTTTGCCCGTCTACGTCGCGTCACAATCGCGTTTGTCGAATTAGTCGGCGACTCCACGTTGCAGTAACTCATGTCGCAGCAGCTTATGCATATCTGAAACAAAACGAACAGCTCTATCATATTCCAACACCCGGATCGTTCTTTTTATTCTGCGCGTTTATCATTTTAATCTTTTGCGCTCCTTTTTTTTCGATTTTTAAAATAAATCCTCACAGCTTTTACGGATAACATCAGAGTTTCTGATTTAGAATTGATAAATCATCATCAGGCTTTGTGATAAATTTACATAAATTTCTATTCTAATATTCGGATATTTTTTCATTTATTTCATGCATTTATCAGAATAATTTTATAATCCATTTCATCGTGGTTTTGTGAATAAATTTTTAACTTTATTTTTTAATATTAAGGATAAACTGGAGAAATAATTTCTGACAGAAGTCATTTTCAATATCTACTGAATTGTTAAAATTTATTCTTGGTTTTTCTGTTAGAAAGTTGAAATTTTTTATTCTAATATTTAGCGTGATAATCAATAGGTTTCGGATTTTTCATCACCGATATTCAAATAATTTATTGTTTAAATAATTAAAAAACGTTAGCAAAATTGTATAAACTCAGTTATTAACATTTTTTTATGTGTACTGGTAGTAGAAGAATATTATCGACAAAACCTCATCGTTCTAATCAATTATTACATCCTTTTGGAGAGGAAAGTTCGTTTATTTAAATAAGTGAATAATTTCTTAAAAACCGTTTAGTACAAGTTAATGAAATTTGGCAGAAAGATTCTTTAATATTTAAATATCTTGAGAAGGAATTTCCAAGTAACTACTACCGCTTTTCGATATTCATAATTTATTATAATCTCGTTTTTGATGAATCTACATAAGAATATGTATGATATTTAATTCATTAAAATTTTAAACGATTTAATGAATTGAGTTGAAATTTGCACAGAATCATGAGAGTTCTATTATCAGTGACTCGTCAAATTTTCAGATTTTTTTCACTGTTTCAAGTTATCTCCAGAACATCCTTAATCAGAATAATTTTACAATCCATATTTTCACAATTTTGTAAATAAACTTTTAACTTCATTTTTTAATGTTAATCTTGATTAAAGTGACTTTACACTGAAGCAACGAATCGTCATAATTTCGTATTTTTCAGTTTTTGCTTTATCGTCAAAGTGAATAAATCCCAACGTATTTTAATATATTAAATTTTCTGTTATATTACATTACAGTATCACGATCTCATTGAGTTTACGATTCTAAATTTATAAATATCAAGTTTTTTGAAATGGAAGTTAACGAGAAGAAAGATCGTTATGGGAAATAAAAAAAAAATTGGATGCTCCGTACCTTTTGAGTGTCGACTGGTATGCAACCGACCGATGCTGCACCGCACTCGGAGCTGCTCGCGCAGCTTTTGCTCACCTGTCGACCAGAAGCAGAGAGATATGGAACGTGTTTCAACTAGGCTAAGCTCGCTTTTTTCTTCGCGATCTTTTTATTTTTTTCCACATGCATTAAAGCATCAGGAATACGTGTGGCGAGTTTAATGCGAATTCCCGTCGCTGGAGGAACCTTCGAGAGATCCTCGAATTAAAAACGGAAAATGAGAGGAAAAAGTAGAGGAAAAAAAAATGGCAGCTGCAAACGGTTTCAACGTTTGACCCGATCGAAACCTGCCTCGCTTTACGAACGATCCAGACGCGACACACTGACCCCTCTCTCTCTCTCTCATTCTCCCTTTCTCACTCCCTTATAATTAGGTCATCGAAATTCGATACGACCTGCTCTCGCGTTCAGAATTTTTTATTTAAATCGGTTATACTTTCAGTTGGCGGTCCACTGAAAACTTAACTTTGTAAATGCGAGAGCCAGGGTCGCGCCTGCTCCCGTTCCAACGCGAGGAAAAAAATTCACGCTCCCTTATTTCTTCGCTCACTTCGTTCAAGACTGCATGTAAATAAGAGAGGGAAAAAATTCCTAATTGTTTCAAAATTCAGCGTGAGTCAACAGGTAAAGTTTACGCTAGCTGAGTTTTTCTTTTTGTTCAAGAATTTACGAAACTGCCGAATAGTAATTTTTTCAATTTTAAGTAATAATGAATTTTCGTTGCTGAAATATTCACGAGTTAAAGATTTGATAAAATAAAAAAAATATAGACATTTTGGGACGTACTGTGAATTATTAAAGAAAAACTGCATTTTTTTTCACATGAAACGATATTAAAAATTCAAGATCGTCAAAAAAATGTTTTTTTTTCGTCATCCTTACCAACACGCTGTTTCCACGGCTGTCGAGGATGTGCAGCGAACGGCAAAAGTCCCTGCCACCGGTTGGACAGGGAGTATCTATCGCCCATTTGTTGCACATCTGTGGCACAGATAAATTGTATAAATTGAAACCAGAAAAAAGTATACCATGCAATACATATTTATTTTACAGATTGAAAATTCGATTGAGAGCGAGAGAGAAAAAAATCCAATTTTCTCGGCAAAAAGAAAAAAAAAAGCGGCGGTGAACGAAAAGTGTCGAAAGAGTGAAATTCGGCTGAAGGAGAAACGGAGGAAATTTGTAATGGAAGCTCGTTTGAACATAAAATTGGAAAGTAGAGGTGCGATCGAGATAATTTTTTCCCATGTTTTTCTTTCCTTCTCGTCAGTACGCATCAACGGACCGCGGATGCCACGATGAGAGACCCGCTGCGCCAAAGGTGGCAAAAAACGGGCGAAAATAGAAAAACAAGAAATGTGTGTACACTTTCAGAGTCAAGAGCGCTTGTCCTACTTCTCGAGGGTGTACACATTGGCTAGTTTTGTCGTTGAGGAAATTAACTCGAAAAGTGTTTCTGACCCCAGAAAGTATGTCTAAAAAAAGTGAAAAGCAAATGAAGAAACGGTGGAAAAAGCGTCAAATATTTAATCGTACCGAAAAGACGTCCCAATTTTTTTCTCTTTCGCGCGATAACGAGCAGAAAATAAATCAAATGATTTAAAACTAGCGCTCGCGCTCGGCTTAAATAAAACAAAATAAAAATGGTAAAAAAACACTGAGGCGTTTATTCATTAAAAAATACACGGCGTTCGGAGTTCGCGGATAAAAGAGGGCCGGTAAAGTTGAAATAACGGGGCTTACATTTGAGAATTCTGTAAATTTACGTTAAAAGTTGGAGGAACGAGGATTCGCGGGGGATATCGCATCCGGTTTTATTAGCGGTACAACTGCGGATAACTTTTGCTCGGTGGCCCCCTTTGAAATTTAGTGGTCGAATATAAATTGAAAGGGGAGTTTTCGGCAGATGTCATTCGGAGTTTGTGGCTCCACCGGTGAATCGAAGATCGATCGCCCGTGCTAAACTCCGAAGGTAAATCAAAGTGGACGATTGAGAATGGAGATGCAATCGTATATAGGTACGAGAACGGACGATGCCGATTGGCCAGCATTTTCTTCTTCCGACTCAAAGAGAAAGGTCCAGGATCAACGAAATTTCCCCATTTGACCACACTTCGAGAAACTCTAACAGCATTATTTACACAAGTCCAGAAATAGATTAATCAATTAAGTAATAGTTTAAAATAACAGTAATTATGATATTCGAGTTTGTAGTTAACTGTTGTTATAAAATTTTCAGAATGAAAACTGTGTAATACGATAAGCTTCACTCTAGTTTTAAGAGAAAATTGTATTAGCATCGAATTTTTTTATTACACTGGATAGGACAATTTATCTACACAAGTTCGAAATTAGATTATTCAAATAAGTGATAGCTTAGAATAATAGTAACTATGATATTCGAGTTTGTATAGTTAATTGTTATTATAAAATTGTCAGAATGAAAACTGTGTAATACGATAAGCTTCACTCTAATTTTAAGAGAAAATGATATTAGCATTGCATTTTTTATTACACTGGATACGACAATTTATTCACATAAGTTTAAAAATAGATTATCCAATGAAGTAATAGTTTAGCATAAAAGTAATTATGATATTCGAGTTTGTAGTTAATTGTTATAATAAAATTGTCAGAACCAAAACTATGTAATACGATAAACCTCACTCTAGTTTTAAAAGAAAATGATATTAGTATCGAGTTTTTTTATTGGACTGGATACAAAAATTTTCATAGAGAAACGTGAGTTTTTTTTGCATACTCTTTCGGATTTTTACAAAATTTGTATTGTATATACTGCGTTTCTTTAGTTTTGCTGAATGATTGATTTTTCATTAAAACCAAGAAAGTTACTAGATATCGTAGGTTTCGGATTTCTCTCTCCATATCGAATGATTAACCTTAAAAAAATTATGTTACATACATTACATTACAATTATGTATATTCCTTTCGTACCAAAGAATCAAGGTCTGGTCCAATTTTACATGATAATTTGTTTATTGGTTAATCAGAAAATAAAAACATTGGGCGTTCGGCTCCTACGAGAAATTAACAATGATATAAGGGACAAGTTTTACTATAGATTTCATTAATAACAGGTTTATTGATTAATAAGTGAATTCTGGTAACAAATTGGACCCGATGGTCATTCTTCTCATCGAAAAGAATTTATAACTGTTTTTTTAAGCTCAATTTTTCAATATTGCGGGAAAAATCCGTAGAGGATCAAGTTACAGTCGGCGACTCTTGTCAATTTTTTTTTTATGGATTTCTCCCACAATATTGAAGAATTGAGCTTAAATAAAGCGTGTAAAAACGATGGCACACGTTATTTTCGATCAAAATAATAGCGATAGAGTGCGACTTTGGATGAGAATTCACTTATTAATTAATAAACCTGTTATTTACAAAATTTAGTAACATTTCCCTTCTGTCAAGAGCGATCAACAGCAAGAAAGTTACTGAATTTCGTAAATAACAGATTTATTAATTAGGTAATGTAATTAATAATAATGAACTATCATCAAAAACTGGACTCACGTGCATTCTTCTGATCGCAAAGAATGTATTACCATTTTTATGGGTTCCATTTTTCAATATTGGGAGAGTAATCTCTTTGGAAAAAATCAGAAGAGTCGTCGGATATCAATATTTTTTATTAATCAATAAAAAATATCTCATCAAGAATTCGATACACGCGCCATTCCTCCGATCGAAGGGAATGTATTAAAATATTTTCATATTCAATTATTCAATATTGAGGGACATATCTACGTAAAAAAAAAAATTAGTAACTTTTGCTTGTGATTGCTCTTAACATGTTATACCTTCTTCGTACAATTAATTTTGCCAATTTATCAAGTTTTGACAAACCCACACAAAAGGCAGTTACCCAGCGCAATATTGGCCGCGATCAAGACCGCTTAAACTTGGGAGACCCCCGGAGTCTTATGTCCCGTACGTCCACTATAGAACTAATAGGATTGATTTCTATAAAGTCGATTGATACTGAATTGGATAAAATAATACAATTGTAGAAATTCGAAATCTCGTTCACAACCTTTTGATTAAAAAAATATTTGAAAAAATGTAAAAATGATAAAATTTGATATAAACATAAAATAATCGTCACAGAATTTTCAACGTACTGTAATAATGAAAATATTATTAGTAATAACAGGCAAGACTGGAGGAAACAAAAATACGAGTAATAAAAACGATAAAAAAATCGTTATAATGAATGAATTGATATATTTTTACCTGGTTGTCGCTGACATTCACACAAGTGTAGCACGTCAGACCTGCAAAGGAGAATAAAACTTCAAAAAGGTTTCGAGCAAAAAAATAACGTCCAATTTTGCAGATTTTTTTCTCGTTATTATGATTGGAAAAAAGAAAAATGAGAAAAAGTTGTTTGGAGAGGGTTTCGAGAGGAAGAAAGTTCGGTCGTCGAGCAATCGATTGAATGGAGGATAATTATTTAGAAGATATGGAATGAAAATCGTCGATTTTTAGACACTCGCTACGAGTGGCGCATTGATTAATTCGTTCTCCATTCATCGGTTGCTCTCATTCTTGTCCACTTATCGTGCATCCTGGCACTCGAATGTTCAGCGCGGATCTCAATCTCGCGAGAGAGCGTATAATATATCGAAAATTGGACTTTTGTTTGACGAATTCTTTTGTAACGTCAAATGTGAGTCGTCAAACAGAACAAAATCGAATCTACACATGTTAAAAGTAAAATTTATCATCCAATCGTTATTTACGGACAATGTCAAAAAAAAGAAAATTTATTCCATTTCATAGCTTTCGGTTTTACTGGATGAATTTTTTTTATCCATAATGTGGAGAAAATATCTCATCCATATGTTGCAGGACGTGCTTGGAAAATCTAAATCGTCCGAAAATCGATCAGAAATTTTCTGCGTACGGGAAAAATAGGAAAAAAATAGCACGTAATATATTGATTTATCGTTGAAGGCTAGACAACAATAAAATCCACTTTTTCGATACATTCTCGAACTACGGACGCAAAATGCCGTTGATCACCGATGCGAATTTCTATTTTACATATGATTTGATTCGGAATTTTTTGAAGTCATGAATTTATAACTCACGATAGATGTCTTCCTCGTCCGGTGAAGTTCCCTTTAAGCCATTCTTCTGTCTCGCCGTGTCCTCCTTCGTTCCGCTCTCGTTCCCCGATACGAGATTTCTGCCGCACGTTGTTTCCGCAGCTAGGAGCAGCCCGACCATAACCCACGTGATCATTCCTCACATTTCTGCGATAAATAATGCTCTCGTAAGGTAACATTGAAATATTTCCGGGATAGCGAGAATCCTCGTTCGCTTAAGCATTTTTCTCGACTCATCGTGAGAAAAGAAGCGACTTTTCATCAGAGGTATAAAAATATATAAGAAAATGTCCGTATTTAAAAGCTTTAATAATAAATTAATATAGCGCGGTCCGGGTATATATCTCCGGGGCTGAGCATAATCGATAAGAAAAGCCTTTGATAAGACGTCGAGTGCAAAGAGACGGGAAGAGGTTCTCTTGAAAACGAGACAGGAAGGCATCGGTTTTTTAAGAGGTACCAATTGAATAGCATTATATCCCGAAGGAAGAAAAAGTCACTCTTCTTATTTATTTTTACTATTTTCCTTTTTCGTTTTTTTTTCTTTTTTTCATCAGCGCTTCTTTCGTATTCTATCAGCTCCATCCTCTACTTTCATTTCTCTTATAATAAATGTAGGAGAGATTTTTTCCCCATCCCGTCCTCGCGAATTCGCTTTCTCATTCTTTTTATTTTACTTCCCCTTCCTTACTCGGCTTTTTTCTTTTGTAACTCTTTACTGTAATGGAATTCCCTCGACTTTCCAACCTCGAAGGGTACTTATACATTTTGCTACCTCCCTAACTTTTTTCCTCCTCTCCCTCCGTCCTTCTTTTCCTCCTTTCTCTCCTTTTTTCTCCTCCCCTCCTTTCTCTTTGGAGTCCTTTCCAGTCGGTGCTCACCAAAGTTCCACGCAGTAACATCGATTGTACGCTCCGCTTCGATTTCGTCGTGATTAAAAGTAAGTCCGTGCGGTAGTCGAACGGAATGTCGTTTAACGAAAACGAAGCATCCCCGGGAGGGATGGAAAGAAGAGAAAGAAGGATGGCAATGAGGAGAAAAAGAGCGAGGAGGAATCGAAGCGAGAAATCCACTCTTGGAGCACTTGCAGTCTTCTCTCTATGCTCATCCTCTCTCGCCGGGAGGATTCTTTCTCTTGTAGCACGTACATGGAGAGGCGGAAAAGCTTCGATCTCCTACCAGAGACCAGAATGAAATCCGGATCGAGGAATTACTGCAATCGCGTGTTGCCAATGCCTATAAATCCAGGACCGAAATCCCGGGGCGTCGATCGTACGGAAGGGGCGAAACTTTTCCGATAGTGATACACACGTGGGCCTCTCTAACCTCTGGCGCACTTCCCTCTCTCATTCTCTCTCTCTCTCTCGCTTTTGCACCCTCTTGCGAGGCTTCCGTGCAGGCTATTCCGTGCATCCTCGCGAGCCGTTCGGAACGCGCGAATCCAAAAGTCGCGACGCCCTGACAGATAGAAAAAAGATATAAGGGAAAAAGAGGAAACGTAACGAGCTCGGAGAAAGGGTGAAAAAGGGGGAGGAGGGGTGCGAGAGAGAGAAAGAGAGAGCGCGAGAGAGGAAGAAGGAGACAAGAAACGAATTCCAATAAAGCTCCATGTGGCTGATTTTCCACGGTCTATGAAAAATCAGCCTTTTCGAGCTTCCTAAATGGAAGCTCTATCACTTTTTCGTCCTTTTGTCAAGCGCGGGCTATACCGGAGCAAGAGAGAACGCGAGAGGATATCCAAATTTTCCCCCGGGGCAGAAAAAAAGGCTCCGTGCTCGCGTTTGACATTTTTCGTTTTTCTTCAGCGCGCACAGAATGGCACCAACTCGTTAGATACCTGGTGACGTTGTAGATTTTTCCAAGCACCCATTCTTCAGCTTATGAAAAACGAGAAAGATAGAAAAAACGAGAGAAAGAAAATAAAAAAATAAAAAAAACAGCGAAACAGAAACACACATAGAAAACAAAAAAAAAACGAAAAAACAACGGTCGAATCGATCGAGACGTATCCCGACTCCATTTTCCCAAATCGAAAAGAGGAGCGATTCTAAAGTTTTACGAAAAATGGCCGGATGAAGGCCGATTTGCGGTGAAGATATACGAATAATGGAGGAGGAACTCTTCACGGAAAGTTATCCATGGAAATCCTTGGCGTTGGTGGAAAAAAAAAGAAAATCAGAGAGAGAGAGAGAGAGAGTGTGTGTGGAGTATTCGTGTTATAAGACTTTACCGTCTGGTTTGACAAGGATGATTTTCCGACTTGTCTTCTCGATTTATATACATACGTATACACATACGCGGCTGTATATAAATCTTCTCCGTCTCGAGGCTTTGGTAAGGCAGCTACGGAAAAGCTGAACACATTTCATCTGCGCTAGGCAAAATCACTCCTGAATTTCGAGTGATACGACGCCGGTGTATATATATATACACATATACATGTTCATATCAAGAGACTACCGTCGTTTCGCCTTCAACCTTCCATTTCTTTTTTCCCCACACTCCCTCTTTCCTCTCCTTCTTCGCTTTCTTCTTCTTTACTTTCTTTTTTACCCCATATATATCTCTCTTTATGTCTAGGCAGTGTTTTCAACGTTAAAACTCCGCGAGGCTCGAAAAGGCTCTTTGCCTCTTTTTGTTTCTCTCATCTTTCAACACCGAGGCTTTTTCACTCTCTCTCTCTCTCTCTCTTCCCTTTTACGATCTTTCTCTCTCTCAACGTGGAATCGCGTACGACAGAAAGGAACGTGATAGCAGCCACCTAGCTCTGGAAAAACATTTTGAGGTTGGGTCTGTCTGATGTTCGGTGGAGTCTACCGCGAGGAAAAGAAGAGCCGGGGACTCTGCTTTGCCACCTATGCCAAAGAAGGAGGAAGAAATAATCAACGGATTTATAAATCATGAGTAAACGACGTACACGGTAAAAAAGAGAGGAGAAGGGGGAAAAAGGGTTGATGCACTCTTTTATGGTTAGGAATAGTGCCTCGGTTCTCCAACTCTTGGTCACGAGTCTGCCACAAATTGTATTATTCATTCGTCGCCGAATCTCTGGTCTCGTCCCTTCTCATCGCACCTTTGAATCTCGCACAAAGCGTCATTTTCCTCAAAACAGGTAATCACTCAAGTTCCCAGCTTCATGACCGAGGAATTTACTTCCACTCTTCCAACGTCAAAAGGATTAAAATTCTCTCAGGAGCCATTTTGATAACAATTTGACGCCATTTTCCGACGTAACTCAATTCTCTTGTTTTTTGGCAGGACATTCGAGAGCCTGACAACTTTTTGGCCCGTGACTTTTGCCCGTTTCCTTCTCTCGCGCGGCGACGGAAACATCGGGGGACAAAACGGCGAGAGGGAAAGAACGAGAGGACGCTGGAGAGAGGAGCCATGAAAATTCATGCAATTTGCCTGCTACGTAATTGTGTGCCAACGAGGACTCCTGCAACCTCTTTCTATATTTTTCCTCCCTGCCCTCTCTCCTCGTTACTCCGTGTAGAACAGCCGCAAGTTTCTACTTTATTCTTCTTTTACGTTAATAAAGAAAATTTAAAGCAGCTCTACCGAGACTTTTAATCTACGAGAGGCATCTTCAAGTGCTGGACCGGGAGGGAGAGAACCGGGAGAAAAAGAATCGCTGAATCGGAGAGAGGAAACGTATCTCCGCCACGAGAAATATAAAATTTCGCGTACCGTGAATGTACACGCGTTTTAACATCCCTCTTACCCTTTCTTGAATTCGAGACCCTTAAAAGGAGAGGAAGATAAAAAAACATGTTTGAAAAGTGCATGAAAGAGACGCAGGGAGGAATTTTTGTAGTTCCTCGACGTGAAAACTCTCGCATCCCGGTATGCGTGCGTAAGATTTTCGAGGTTATGGATTCAACGAGGTTGTCCAATTCCTTTCGCCCGCTCGTTCGCTCCATCTCTCCTTTTCTCCCTTTCGTTCCTCGACACTTGATATAAACGAGCGAGTTTTCATTTGAAATTCAAACCAATCTGACCCGCGGTGGCGAGCATTACGCAATCCGCACTTGCCGTTCAGGGGACTGTGTGTGGTGTACACACATTCGTAATTGCGCGAGAAAACTCGTGGCTCGACGGGAAACTCGGCTAGAGGGCACTCCGAGCGCCTCCGCAAGAGCGCCCTCTCGTCGTTTAGTTCCTAACGACCCCGGGTAAAAGAATGGAAAGAGAAAAAAGGCTTAGCCTGCGCTCTCGGTGAGCCAGACGAAAAAATGTATTCGTGCTACGCTGAATTCTGACTAAATCCAGGAGGATCAATTTCACCCCGGTTGAGTAACAATCTCTGTGATTTTATTTATTTGTTTCACTCGCTTTTTCTCTCTCGTCCGCTCTATGAATCTCTTCATGGCTCGCGATCGCTTTTTTCCCTTTTTTCCCCGACTCGCACAGTTCAACGGGGTTGATAACGCGGGGAACCGTTATCAGCGCGCTCGGTTTAGCCTCTAAAAAGTGAGTTTCGCGGGGATGGGGCCAGAGCGCGAGTGGAGGGATGAAGAGAAAAAAAAAGCACCGAATCGCCGCGTGCTCGAGGAAAAAGATGGAGAGAGAATGAGGAGTGGAGAGGGAGAACAAAAATTGACGCAAATCCCAGCGTGAAGGGACGAAGCGTAAAAATTGGTGCGGAATTTGCATTGAAAACGGATAAAATTCGGTGAATAGGGCAAAGGACGACGCCAGCGAGGGCATCAGAGGGGAAGGAGAAGAAAAAGAGGGGTTAGGTTGTGTAGGTTAGAAAGCGGACACGTTGAACCATTCTCGAGAGATGAAAAGGCTGTCATGGCGACACACATATTACCTGGGCCTCCCTCCTTTACTCTCCTCTCTCTCTCTCTTTCTCCTGTATATCCATATTTGATAAGGAGAGACAGGTCTCGCGCGTTCGGACCATATATTTTCACAACGTCTACCAGCAACCAGGAACCCTCATCGTTTCTGAAAAGTTTTTCCCCCCCATATAACTCCCCTTTGCCAGGCATTCGACTTTTACATGACTCCGGTGTTCGTACTTTGAGCAAACTTGGGCACATAACCTCGAAAACACATCTATACGAGCAGGACCCTCGCCAGGACGAATACTTGCAAGAACTTCGAGTACGGGTGTATATAGTTTCACTTATACTTAACCTGGTCATACATCAATCCGGAGGGAAAAAAGTAAGACTGGCCACGAGTGTGTACATAACCTCCAAAAAATATGGAAACGAGAATATACTTGCTCGTCGTCTTTGAACTTTAAATGCTGGCTCAGGTATATTCTTCTTGTTGGTATAATACGATGAGGACGACATGTTTTTCCCGTCTCGCTCGCCGGAAATGAAAAAAAATGGGAGGAAAGATGGCGCTGTGTATCACCTAGTGCACGTGCATAGCTTATGTTATGTGTTGACGATGGTAGCGCCATTATGACGAATATCGGAGACTTTTCTATACGGTGGTGGACAGGAACAAACTTGGGCACATAACCTCGAAAACACATCCATACGAGCAGGACCCTCGCCAGGACGAATACTTGCAAGAACTTCAAGTACGGGTGTATATAGTTTCGCTTATACTTAACCTGGTCATAGATCAATCCGGAGGGAAAAAAGTAAGACTGGGCACGAGTATGTACATAACCTCCAAAAAATATGGAAACGAGAACATACATGCTCGTCGTCTTTGAACTTTAAATGCTGGCTCAGGTATATTCTTCTTGTTGGTATAATACGATGAGGACACGAAATGTTTTTCTCGTCTCGGTCACCGGAAGTGAAGAAAAAATGGGAGGAAAGATGGCGCTGCGTATCATCTAGTGCCCGTGCATAGTTTATGTCATGTGTGTTGACGATGGTAGCGCCATTATGACCAACATCGGAGACTTTTCTATACGGTGGGAGACAGGAACAAACTTGGGTACATAACCTCGAAAACACATCCACACGAGCAGGACACCTTTGCCAGGACGAATACTTGCAAGAACTTCGAGTGCGGGTGTATATAGTTTCACTTATACTTAACCTGGTCATACATATCAAACGGGAGGAAAAAAAGTAAGACTGGGCACGAGTGCGTACATAACCTCCAAATAATATGGAAACGAGAATATACTTGCTCGTCGTCTTTAAACTTTAGATGCTGGCTCAGGTATATTTTCCTTGTACGTATAATACGATGAAGACGACATGTTTTTCCCGTCTCGGTCACCGGAAATGAAAGAAAAAATAGGAGGAAAGATGGCGCTGCGTATCACCTGGTGCACGTGCATAGTTTATGTCATGTGTTCGCAATGGTAGCGCCATTATGACGAATGTCGGAGACCTTTCTATACGGTGGTAGACAGGAAAAGTTTTCTTCCGATTCAGGAGCACGTATAGTTCGTGAAAAAGAGTAACCATCTGTCCCGAGCGTTCAGTGTGTCTGCGATATTTTTATTTACCTCATAGATCTCGAATAAGAAATGGTACGAGGCAATAGAAACGTTCCATCAAAATCATGTCTACGAAGCAATAAAAAAGTATCGGTTCTTACGCGGCCCGAGGGCACACATGGCAGGCGCCATTATGCGGACGGTTACGCAAAACAAAATGGCCGCCGTAAAAGTTGATATTCCGTAGGTAACGCCACGGAAGTGCGGCGCGTTGAGCGAACGATCCTCGACAAGAGCGAATGCTAATTGACGTTACGGGGGTTGGCTTGTAATTTCGCGACTCCGGCGTCCATAAAACTCCCGTGTCATCGTATCAGCGAAAATTACAACTCGCCGGTGTACGAATGAATGTTAATGTTTTACGCCCTCGAGGACGCACAACTGTCCTCGCAGCCGTAACCTCGGAATGATATATCCGCTTAATACCACTCCGAGATAAAGGGACAAACGAAGATTTGATAAGAGGGGAGAAGAAGCGAAGAAAATGGCGACTGCTAGGAGTTATCCAGCGTCCGGGGCATTATGCAAAATCCGTCGAGGATTTTAGAAGCTTTTCGACGAATATGGAGTGTGTACATCGTCTGTGCTGAGGATCGTGCAAGCTTGAACCTTTTATTTAACGTTATACACTCGATGGGTAGCCGAGATATTGTGGAATTACAACGAACCGCGGTTACGGGAACGTCTCCAAGTCTTGCCAAATAAATAATCGCGAGAGAGATTCGGAGACGACCCTTGACCCGAAATGCACCAGCGCCAGTTTGTATTCCCAGGTATCGCTTGGGCGTCGTAACCGAGTTAGCAATTCTCTAGCGTAGGTGGATGTGCATTGTGTGGGTGGAGAATGGTGTGAGGCGCATAGTCGAAGGTTTGCATGGAGCGGCCATCAAACGAGAGAAAAAAGGTGCCTCGTTGCGCCAGCAGACTCTACTCCCTTCGCTTCATCCCTCTTTCTCTCCCTCTCGGTCTCTATATACGTATATACATATATATATATATATAACTGTATGTATCTTTCTTCTCCTTTGTCCTCGTCTCTCTTTTACTTTGGCGAGGAATGCTTAGCCGATTATTCGATGACACAGTGTCTCGGCGTCACCGGAGATAATGGGGGCGGAGAAACGCCCAAGAGAACAAAAAAAACGTGTTTGATTTCGAAACTTGCAAATTGCTTTTTCCGACTTCTCCAACCTTCTCCGTGGTCCTCTTCAACCTTTTTTTTCAACCTCGCAGAATTTTTTTAATTTCTCAGTAATTGGAGAATCGCGCAAAGTTCCATTTTAATTGTTCCGAGGTCCCCTTTCGATGAATTTAAAACGAAAAAGATAGGTAAATTATTGAAGAACTTTTGTTGGATGAGGCAGGGACAGAATTTCAACCGAAGCTTGGTCGTGAAAGATTTTTTGAATGGATTTTATGAAAAATAAGAAGTTTCCTTCGAACTATTTGTCAAACAAATGGAAAGTATGAGCTGTTCGTTATGTTTGGTATAGGTGTCCATGTAATCGATGAGATGAAATTTTATTGCACTCCCAATCCTATCGTACGGTCCTGGACGACAGATGAATTGATCGAATTGGGTTACTCCTCTTTCCTTTCCTATTTTTTCCTCACTCAAGCGTTTTCTTCGTTTTTCTCTTTCTCTCCTCATCGTTCTCGTCCGACATTCCCCTTCGGAAATTCGCTGGTCCACTGTGGCCGGATAGTGAATTAAAGTGTTGAGAGAGAATAAGTGCTCTGGAATCCAACTGGAGAAAACGGATGGAACGTTTGGTCTGTCAACCGGCGTCGCATTATTATAGAGTGCGGTTAAAAAAGATAGAAGCGAAAGAAAAAGAACTAACCATTGTGCGATTTCCCCATTAAGAGAAGGTTAAGAATTGTACAACGTCCCAGGAATTTGCTTCTTCCCGCGATATTCTCCAGCCCTGTGCCTCAATAGAGCATATACCTATATTCTTATCGCTTGTTCTTTTTTCAACAAGTAATTGGAGAAAGTTTGCTCGACGGAAAGAAACGTTTTAATGTCCTGTCAACTGGACAATAAATTGATAGAGCGCCACCTCAAAAAATGTCCCCTTGAATCGTAATGTGAAATATTTTGAAAACTTTAAATCAATTATGGATAACATTTCAAGAATTCAGCATTGATGAGATTCTTTTATCGTTCTTTATCGTTTCAGGAGGAAAAAATGTGTAGTAATTGCCAAAAAGTTTCTTTGCTCGTAACGCGAATGATTTTCACCAGACAGCTGGAAGCTGCGCGGCGACCGCGTTAGTGGATATTATCCCCGAGGCATCTGCGACCTAGCCCAAACCTCAACTGATTCCCTCATTCCTTTTTCGCCACATATTTCGCTACCGGCGTTATTCAACTCCGTACAGGCACGTTCTACCCTTCTTTTCTTCTCTATATTTTTCTCTTTCTCTCTCTCCCTCTCTTTCTCTGTCCACCCTTTTCGTTTTCATCTTCTCTATAGGGACTGAAAAAATAGCCCATTTTTCCGCCCACGCACTCGCTCGTTTCCATTTCCATCTTCTCCTCCTCTCCCGTCACACTTTAGCCTACCTCAACACACGATATTTTGCTTGGTCTCACTTTTTTCTTTCGCACTCTCCATCCTTCTTCCACCGCACCTGTCGTTTCGCATTTTTCTCGCTCTTTCTTTTATTCTCGTGATTTCTCTTCCCCATCGCGTAGGGGAGAGGCAAAAGATTCGAGCTCGAAAAAAAGGGCGCCGGGACCAGGAGGGACATTTTCCATTGTGCTTAATTCGCCAACATTTTATGAGGTAGAAATACAAGGGACTGATGGAAACACCATGAAGGGAGTTCCATAGACCAACCATCAGCTTCGCATTTCTTTTTTTAAGAAACTGTAAAAAAGATTGCGCGAGGAAAATAATTCTGGAGGCGAGAATTCGAGTGAAAAAATTACCACCTTCACAAAGGGAAAATGTAAATGAGTTTAGTTCTTTTTTTTTTCTTTCAAATTTCATTTCGTTGACAGGATCCTTGAAAAGAATTTCTTTCCTTCCTTCCTTATTTTCTGCATTTATTAATTATTTTATCAATTTATGCCAGCTCTCGTCCTGTTTCACTTCTGGACCGAGAATCTCGGAGATGGAGATGGCGCATGCATACATTTTAAAAGGTTGTCCCTCTTCTCTTTTTTCTCTCTTAACACCCTCCTCGGCCCCGACCTCGGATCGTCCCTCTGCTCTTTTCAAGACCTCTATCTCTCTCCTCGCACACCTTTTTCCCGGGGGATTTCCGCTACTGGATACTTTCGCTCTCTTCCTCACGGAGTTTTTGCGAGCGGAGAGGCTTAATGATAATGGAACGTCAGGAATAATTTCCACGAGCGACCTTTACCCTTTATATATCATTTCTTCGCGAGCCGAGACGTCTTACCTCCAGTCTGGGGGCCCTCGCGTACGAACTTGCGTTCCATGCAATATTTATACAGTGCCATCCTCTCGGAGAATGAACACGGAGAACCTGGGAGCTCTGTTATTGGCACTCAAGTTTTCTTGCCTTTCACAAATCCCTGTGCCAATCACTGAGCGACAGCCGAATGAAAAATCGTGAGTCGCAGCTTTCTCGGACCGGATACGCTCAGTCACGACTTCCTACCTCGAGGAACGCGAGGGAAAATGATGAAGAGAGAACGAAAGACGGGACGGAAAATAAAAAAGGAACAAAAATAAAAGTACATCATCCTCTGGGGAATCGATGAGGAAAAAGGAGGAAACGTCTCCAGCGTCACGTTTGGAGTGGCCCGCATGAGCTCGTCACGGGGATGTTCACGATATACCTCTCGCCGACGAGGCTTCATCCGGAATTCTCTTCCAAGATCCACCTCACGCCACAAACTTTGCCGTAATATATATTTTCAATCCTGTCCTCTCCCGGCGCTTCGTTTACCTCTCACGTTGCCATTATTTTTCGCGAATCTATATCCTCCCCCGTTTCCGCCCGCCCTTTATTTCCGCCCCTTTTCCCATTTCTTCTCGAGCGTGTTTTTTTTATCCCTGTGTTGGCCCCCATCGCGGCAGGCCAGAAACTTTGTTCTCTTCGATTTTTTCTCCTCTCGCTCTTTCGGTTATACTTTTTTCTCGCTCGTCTCTCTTTCTATCTCCTCGCTCTTCCTTTTTTGTTTCAATCTTGCCTCATTTTTTTCTTTTCGAACTTTTCTTCTCTCCCTCGCTCCCGAATCTCTCTCTCACTCTCTCGCTTTCGGTTTTCCATCAAGCTACAAACAAACCCCAATCTCTCTTCTGCATCCCTTCTTCTCTTTCTTTGCCTGTGAGCGCGCACGCATTTTTTTCTGCCTCGAGTTTACATCACTTTCCCGCGAGTTCCTTTCGCCGGAAACATCCCCAGGATGCGAAATTCTTTCAGAATGCTCGCTTTCTTTTTTTTCCTCGTTTCCTTTCTCTTCTTTTTTTCGAATCGTTCATTTCTCCCTTCGCCTCGTTACTGCGCAGTCAGAGAATCTTCATTTTCATCCCCCGCGTTCGTCCATCGATTCCGAAACAGCCACCGACCGCAGGCGTTGGTGCAACTTTTTTACAACGTTCTCTTCCCCATTCCACCCCCCTCCGCCCCTCCTCTTTTCTCTTTTGCGTGGTTGTCGCGAGATCCATCGCGAGTGTAACTCACCGATGCGAAAAAGGAAGGGGACGAGCAGAGACAGAGAGAGAGCCTCGAGCGTGATGAAACGAAAGAGCGACGACAGGGACTGAGAGAAAAAAAGAGAGCAAGAGTCGAATGGTGTGTAGGAAAAAAAAGAAGAAAGGGGGATGTTGGCGAGTGTGACGAACGTGGGCGGTTTAAGGTTGAAAAAAAGAAGAACTGCCGTCTGGGCGCAATTCATTCTCGGAAACGAGCGACGACTCGTGTGCGGATGGTCTCCTCTCGTGCGTCCTATCTTCCTCATCGTACACATTCCCATCGAGCTTCTTCTTTGTTCGCTTCTTCTTCGCCTCCTCCTGCTCGCTATCACCCTGCGCCATTCTCTTACGTCTCATTTCGCAACGCGTCCTCGCATAATCGACGCTGGCAACGTTCTTTCGATGCTACGTCGCGGAACTCATTTTCCTCTTTAAAGGAGCTCCCAACCGACGAGCTCTTTTTCTTAGTGAGAAAAAGGAAGGAGGAACAAGAAGCGGATAGATAGAGAATCCTTCCTGAATCCTGATCCTTCCGCGGCGCCCTCTCTGACCAATATGTCTGCCGGAAGTCGTGCCAAACGGCGAGGCGGTAAAGGAGGAAACCAGTCGAGCTCACCAAATGGAATTCCTCCCACCAGGAAATTACCAGGGCAAGGGTGCAGACGTTTTTCTCTCTTGTCCCTTGTATCGCGAAAATCCGTGAACGTTGATATTCCGAAGAGACGCCACTTCGCGCTTTCATGGATGAAACCAAGAGACTGAAGGAGAAAAAAGATGTCTTAAACGTTGAAACTTGGCTCTATTTCTGCTGGGACGCGCAGAGGATTTCAAGTGCGAGTTGGGGACGAAACGCGCGGCTCTCTCTAAGCCGGTGAATGCCATTCCTGGTTCCAGGGAGTGCAATTAATAATATAAATGTTACTTCACCTGGAGGGAAAATTCCTCTCTCTGTCTTTTTGCGACTCTCATCCGGAGTCTCTTTCTATTCCCCTTCGCAACTTCATGAAAAGAGGGAACAGGGAGATTTGGGTAACTCTCTCGTAGCCATATTGGGCACGAAAATTATTTAGCGATGCGCTGCGTTGGTCCATAATTTCCCCATCCTCCGGCATTAATTTGGAAAACAGACGCTACCGGATGGTCCATCCGCCCTCCTCTCTCTTTCCCTTTTTCCACCTCTCTCATTCCCTCTCCCCGGGTGAATCCATGTATCGTTCGCGGTTCAGATATACCGTACGGTTCGTTCGAGGTCACTTTTGTGGTTGTGGATTTTATTCTTCCAACTGTACATGCACTTCTCCATCCCGGATTGTCCACCGACGAAATTCTCACACCACCGGTAATATTCACCCTCCTCCTCCTCCTCCTCTCTTTCTCTCACTCGGAAAACTCCACGGGCCACCGGCAGGCTACGATCAACCGGGGAACTGAAGTTCGTTCAACAAATTCACGTTTAATTAATCTGAAAATGGGTTAACGCGTCACAACGGTGCGGAATGAGACAGAGAGAGTTATTTCGGATGGGATTCGTACCTGGGTCACGAACCAGTGGCTCCTCTCTGCTCGGATTCGTGCTCCTTTTTTCTTCTTTCATAGCTCCATCTCCGCGTTCTCTTGCCTCCTCCCCTTTTATTCCGGGAGAATTTGCGCCAGACGGCGTACCTGTAGCGGTGGAAAGAGAACGAAGGAGGAAGGAAAAAGCGGGTTCAACATCGCGGAAAGATATCGGAAAATAATAAAAATCCTTTTTAGCCTCGCTATTACTGTGTAAAAGAGGCTGGAGGACTTTGCCCGCGGATTTCTCCGCAAGGCCTCCGCCGACTGTACTAAACCTGTAGATGGCGCGCGCGCGCCCGCGCGAGCGCACATCGCCGTGCACATTCCGTATACGTATCAGAGCGGTATTTACGCGTTATTCCACACATTAAGGCGAATTCAGAGCACACGTATGCCTCGGTGGATAGGAAACTCGAGTGTAGCTAATATGTGTGTGCCAATGATGAAGGGGATTTCTATGGAGTCTGTGTGTTGGTGGTGGAGTTTGTCGAGTAGACCCCTCTCTCACCCTTTCACTCTCTGCTTCCATCTCTGCGTGTAACGGCTCGACGCGAGCATCGACGCTCGTACATTTTGTTGCGGATTTTCCGGAGGAGAGGGTTACGTTCTCGTTCCTCCACGGACTCGTGTCCGTAAACACCGATCCATATACACGGAACAGAGTTGCGCAGCTTTTGCTGTTCACGCTACTAAAGAGCGAGGCAAAGAGCAAGCGAGAGAGAACGAGCTTGGAATTTTAGCTTTCCCCAGACCAAAATAGTATCATCCGATTTAGCCTCACGATAACACACGTTCCAATTGGTAATATTAGCTTTGACGACAATGCGTCTGGTCTTCGAATCCGAATCAAAACTAACTGAATTAATCCTGCGACAAAAAGGCAGGGATTCCAGTCGCCTGCCGTGTGAATGGAATCCCGAATTTATCGGGATTGTAAACGTGAGTTTTGAATTTTCATAGTAACAACGCAAGCGATTTCTTTTCTTCGTTATTCCAATTTCAAATTTATTTTGTTTCGTTTGTATCATTAGAAGGATTTACGATCGGCGATATCCTGAATTGAGTACTGATATAAAACTGTATTTTATTGGTTTAATAATGTTGAATGATGAAGAGCAATTTTTTCTCCTTTTTCATTTTTCAACTATTTTTTTTGTATACTTATAGGACACGTTTGATTCAGAGAGAGGAAATTTAGTAATGAAAGCAAAAAATCAAATTTAGACTCCTTCAGTGGCCTGCTTTAGATCACTTTTTGGGGGTTGAAAAATTGTGAAATGGTAAGTATATTTTTTCCGCTTTTTCTGAACCAATTTTATTTTGTTAGGGGCAATTCTCGTGGGTTTGTGAAAGGTTTTCGATTTTAATCCGATTCGGTCATCGTGAGTCGTTTAACACGTAAAACAAATAGGGAAAACCGGCCCACGATAACCAAATCGGATTAATACCTTATTTGATCACAAATTTTCCGTGAGCAACAAAAAGGCTAATTATTCTTCTAATTAGTAAGATTGTCTAATCCGTTATGTACTTGCAGCAACAAGACTCTACTTGTCATGAATTGAATGCTGCTCAAATTTTATATTGTTATGTAACATATTACAAAATCTCAGCACATATCTATCACTTTAATGATTGGGGCAACTTGAAAATCGATGAAAAAAGTGGAAATTGGGTATTTTTCGTAAATAACAAAAACACTATTCATACCAAATGAAAACAATGAATGGCACAATAAAGCCAAAACTGGATGTGTCGATTGGTTTTTTGATTTTCAGTTTTATTTTTATTGGCCCCTGAAGAGGTCAAAAGTCTGAAAATTGGATTAGAGACTTTTCGTAGACAGAACTATTGATCGGTAACTTTAATGATTTATTTTGAAATAATCACTTTATATAACGTGCACGTGTATATTATTCGCTGATCGATATCAATTCGCTCACATTTCCAATTAAGGGACACTAATTGCTACTACTTAAAAACTGAATAATGGATCATAATCACGAATTAGAGGCTTCGTGGGTCTTTTTCAAGATGGGAAAATTTTCAGTATATTTTCGTTTACGCCACAAGCAAGAAATTAGTATCTGGTTTCCAGTAAAGAAAATTTGATCTTGAATGTACTTTTTGGTAGTGGAAATTTGGAACGATAGGTAACTCTGTCTGGGCGGTAGGATCCGCTTTCTTCTTCTTTTTATATCATTATACGAGGAGCGCGCTGTTCCATGGCAGGCTCCATAAATTTAAACCGAGCTCCTACAAATGCTCGTATATTTTTATAGCGATAATGTATGTGCGCACTGTTTACTCGATGTACACAAAAAGTAACGCCCGTTGCACAGGACGAACATCGGTATAAGCTGGTCGCAATAAAAATGGATATTATATGCGAACGAGAGATGAAGGAGTACTGTGAGATCGGATCGAAAAAACGAGAACAAGAAAAAAACACAAAATGGAGAGAGGAAAAAGTGAGCGAGAGAGAAAAACTGAAAAAGACACACACGCGGATGTTGAGAGAGAAATTGGTTGGCCTAGGTTAGTTTCACAGGTGATCGAATAAAAATTGGTCCAGAGACTGGGTAATGGAGGGGAATGAACCCTCCAGTCTCTCTCTCTCTCTCTCTCGCTCTCTTGCTCGCCCTTTCGGGTGCACCGTGGGATTGAGTGCCAGTGGCTGCGGTGGATAAACGAGAGGAAAGGGGCGCTCTCGCGGAGAGGCTGATGCACACATCAGGGCTATACACTCCGTAGCGGTGAACGCACAGATTGTAAATCGAATTGGCACGAGAACCAGAAAGAAATGGAGGGAGGATGGAGAGAGTGAGAGAGAGAGAGATAGATAGAGGAGAAGGGAAAAAGGGGGTTGCATCGGGCGGTAGAACGATGTGGAACGTTGCCGCTGCCGGGTTTACCAGACGGGAAACCGAGCGAGTTCTGCTTTACAATTGAGCCGCGTTCTGGATCCGGCCAGCCGTGCCAGGGAGAAGTGCACAGCGGAATCCGGGAGGTGACGTGGATTCGTCGAGAAAAGCGATGCTACCTCCCTCGCTCTTCCTTTGCCCGTCTCATACCACTCTCGATCCTGTGTACAACCTGTGTATCTTCAGATAGGAGAAAACAATATCGCGAGGACGTCTTGTCGACAAAATGAGCGAAAAGGAACCAGACTCGTTGAACAAAAATAACAGTCAACTCGAACTGGGAAAAATAAGACGACGGGGGGTGAAGGAAGGAAGAGAAGGAGAGAAAAAAAGGGAAAATATATAAAGGCGAAGCGAGAGAAACGTCCTCGTTTTTCAAAGTATAACGACTGACTCGTTTTTGCAGCGATCGGGACCGTTCGAACTTCTGAAAAAAGGAGATAAGGGAAGAAAAACTTGTTCGATTGAAGAATGGAATTAATGTCGGCGAATCGTTGGCACCTGTTTCCTCGTTTTATCTTTTTTCCTCTCACTTCAATGGAGAGACAAAAAATTGGAAGCGACAATTGGAAAGGAGGGGAAAATGGGGGGGAACTCGAGGGAAGAGCCGATGCCAAATTATTCAAGGGTTTCCTCAACGAAGCTCGCGGCTCATCGAGAAATTAGCTCTCCCTTTCGATCAGTACTTTCTTCCTCCGTTCCCCAGTGTACTCTCCATAATGAATCGAAAATAAAAAGACGGGGAAAATGGAAAAAGCGGGAGGCAAAAAGAGGAAAAAAAGGGAGAGGACGAGAAAAAGAAGGAAAATTGTTCGAAAATGGTGAAAAGTGTTGGGTCGTGAGCACGGTTCGATGATTCAGTATCGGCGTTTCCGACGAATTCATAGATCCGCATCGCGCCCAGGTAATTTTCCATTCACCTGGAAATCCTCTCTCATCCCAAGGCGATATCCCGCGCGCACATTTGGCCGCGATTCCCCCCCCCCCCCCGTACCGCGGAGGAAGACTCCTCGCCAGGTGGCGCTTTGTGTGTTCCACACCGCGACACTCGGGCCTCCCCCCTGGGATATATTTTTTCTAATTTGAATGTTTGATGTTGAATCGCTTTTGTTTCCGGGACGCTGGCACACGCGCTACCGTTCATTTTTTCCCCATTTTTTATTCCTCTTTCCGACTCTCTTTTTTTTCATTTGTTTTCCTTTTTTCTTTCTCTCATCCTTTCTCTCTATATTTCTCTCTCAGGGAACGCGGGAGCGCGCGAGAACGCACACGGAAAAAAATCGGAGCAGTTACGTCCATCCTCCCTCTGTCTCTTTCCCGCAATGTCTACCCTTTTTACCGCAGAGGAAACTGTCGCCCAACCCAACTTGTAGTACGGTCCTTTTGCTCGCTCTCTTCGCCCACCCCCCACCCTCTTCCTTTCTACCTTATATCCATTGTTCTAGGCCCGATTCCGCTACCATTAGCGACCTCTCCGGTAATCCGCCTCTCTTTTTCTTTCCTCTTGTATTCTCTTCCTCTCTTCATCTCTCTCCCTCTCTTGCTCTTTTTCACGGAGCACCGGACCGCGTGCTCGCAAGAGGACAACACTTTTTTGTTTCCCCCGTCTCCATTCCCGTGTACCCTTTATCCACTTCCTTTTTGTCCATCACCACCGAGAACTGCTTCAGTCCACCACAATCAGTACCGCTATCGTGCTAATTCTGGCTCATCCTCTTCCTCCCACCCCTCGTCAAACTTTTTGCCTTCCTTCCTATCCTGCGGGCACTTCCTTCGTTTCCGAAAAAAAGGAACATGCCTCGCAGTCTATCTTCAACTGAAACATCGACGTGTGCATCCACCAAAAACCGCCCTCCTAATTCTTTTCTTAAGAGGGATTTAAAAAGAGGAAAAATAAATATAGAAACTTCGTTTTTCAAGACAATTGGGAACCACGCAATCATCTTGTACTCGACTAAAAATCACTCGTTTGTTTCGAGTTTTTTTTTAAATTGAACAAAAAAATCCACGACATGATTTTAATTATTTAAGATATTTCAGTTATGAAATGAAATATGACATGAGCGATTTTTTTAAATAAGAAACGTGTTAAATTTGCGATTTTCAATCCTAAATATCTTGACTTCTAGATGGTGAAACGTCTTGAAATTTTGCATGGCTCTTTCTAGTACTTCAAAGAAGT